>JAQZBX010012070.1:0-41777 GCA_029593785.1 Cabassous unicinctus | reverse complement strand
TTTTTTTTTTCTTCGGAGTCTCCTTATACTTATCTCTTCCATTTAAGATTATCATTATTATTTCTTTTTCCTATTAAGAAATGTGATTTTGACGCATTGCTACAGGCTGTGAATCGGATCTTTTAAAAATGTTTTCTTTGAGATTCAAGTAATGATTCACTTATAGGAAACTACTTTTGGTTGATGGACTCTTTCTTGAAATTGACTCTATATGAAAGAGCCCCTGGCTTATATATGGGTATTTTAATTTTATGTGATTGTTGGTGGGCTTTATTTTTGTATTTTAATTTTTTCTTCCTATGGAAAAGAAATGAAGATCATTTTTGAACTTTAAAATACTGTATTTTAAAGATGAAGTTTATTTGCATTGTATTCTCTATTTCTCCAGTTTTGAAAGAACTTCTTTCTTTCAGCTGTAAATCTCAGGACTTCCCTTGTCCATAATGTGCCAGATCTTTGGGAGGGCTCTTTGAATGCAAGGTCCTTCAGAAGAAGGCGGATTTACAAAGGCCGGGCACTGGCATTGAAACTCAGTCTGCGCACTGTCTGGAAAGCTGGTGGTTGGTCAGCTCACCTGCTTCCAGGATCTCTTTCCTCAGGTCCCCACTTGCCTCTGTGCATCAGCTCAGCTCTCTTCCTCCATTACTGAGATCTTAGAACTTCTGCTTCCTCATGACATCTGCTCTGGCCCACCTGATTCTCTCCTTATTACCACTTTAAGAAGTAACTTTATTTCTCATGACATTTCTGACAATTTTAGGGTCATGGTTGATTTGAAGGTGGCATGGAATTAATTATGATCAATTATAGCAGGGAATACTTAGATTCCTGTTATTTAGCTTAATTTACTTTCTGGTGTTTTTATGTCATTAAAAGAAAGAATCATCTGTTTTATTATCAGTTGTTTTAGTTTCCCAGCTGCTAAAACAAATAACATGCAATGGGTTGGCTTAACAACAGAAATTTATTGGTTCAAGATTTCAGAGGATAGAAGGCTTACTTTATCCTGTGTCGATATCTAATGGCTATCTGGCACTCTTTGGGGTTCCTTGGATTTTTCCATCACATGCAATGCACACGGCAGCATCTTCTCCTTTCTTTTCTGGGTTCCATTGACTTCCAGCTTCTGGCTGCTCCCCGAGGCTTCCTCTCTGTGTCCAATTTCGTTTGCTTGTAAGGACTTCAACCATATTGGATTAAGGTCCACCCTCATTCAGTCTGGGCACACCTTAACTAATAACACTTCAAAGGTCCTGTTTACACCCACAAGACCAGGGGCTGGTACCAGAACATGCCTTTTATGGGGGAAATAATTGACTAGCTAACATTGCTTATATATAAATCATAAGCTCTGGACTTCTGAAATCATTTTCTCTTGTTAAATATCAGGTAAACAAATAATGACTCAGAATCATGACTAGATTTGCCCAGTTGTTTATTAATTTTGTCAGTAAATTTCCTGTCATTACTTCCATCCACTACACTGTGCTTGTCTTTCAAAATTCTTACTCTCAGTCTCACATGAGTCATTTTGTGATTATAAAATGTGTAAATGGTTAATCATATCCTGCTGGCATACATTTTTAAATTCATTACAGGAATTCATAAGCTCCATATGGTTGAGCCCCTCATCCATAATATTCTAATTTGTAATTGGGCAGCCACTTTTGAAAAGATCCCTGATTTTTCCCAAGATGCTTTTTTAAAACAAAAACATTTCTTCACCTGCTGCAGGAAACTGTAGAGAATCTAAAATAGCATATTAAGGGCATGTCATTCAGACCAATATTGCTGGGTTGATGAATAAAGTTTTACTCAATATATTCTAGAGATGAACTTGATCATTCCTTTCACGAATGAGAAGAAAGATTCCTGCTCATTCCCCAAAGTTATCTGGGTTTTCTTGAACACAAAATTGAATCCCTGTGATGTTTAATTAAAATTTAGTAGAAAATTACAATGGTTTGATTCCTACAAAATAGATATTTTTCTTAATCTATTTATATGTATGTCATTTAAATATACAACATATTTCAAGGATAATTTTCAGGCATCATAAAATACATGAAAATAAAATCACAATTTGCAAAATTCAATATTGCAACAATTTTACAACAAGCAATAAGCATAGAAACTTACTTCTGTATTCTATAGAGGTTACTGTGTAATCTTTAAGGCAAAATTTAAATCCCTCTTTTGAGTCCAAAAATTTAGAAAATTTATAATAATGAAGAAGCATTCCCACACACTTTGAAACACCAAAAGGCAAAATTTCACATAGATTCCTAAAGTTCATTTTGGTAGAAACAAGAGATGAGCTTCCACTGTTGGTTGAGTGTTATAAGCTTTTCAGGCTATTTAGAAGCCAAGGCTTCCCAAGGTTCTGGATTTCTATTTGATCTAAGCTCCTATCAGAATGACAAAGGACAGATAGAGCAAAACATGAGTCACCACTTGCTGCAAAGGTCATGCTATCACAAAAGGGATAGTTTTCTTTATTTTTCATTGGCAATTATATGTTTATGATGTCTTCAGTGTAGAATATCAAATTTGAAAATGGGCTGAATGAAAGGAGGATTTTAATGCTTAGAGCACTGTAGATTTTCTTTTTTAAGATGAAATGTGTGTGTGTGTGTTTAGAACAGGAATTGAATACTAGAAGAGAATACAAGAATTTAGAACAGAGTAAAAGATCCTATCAATTTTACCCCTAAACCATTTACAGGATTATGTCCTATCCTCATTGAGTACTCAGTTTATACACTGAAAAAATAATGGAAAGAATAACCATGCATGCTGGTCTCTGCCCTGCTCTTCTTCCTCAGTCTTAGAGGTGAGCCTCGTTATAGGACATGAGGTTTCCTCTCCTCCTCCACGTCTGATCTGGGGATTCCCCACCTCCCCATGACAGGAGTGAGCTCTGTCCAAATCAAGTCCTGCCTGGGACCAGTGGGAATGGCTGCCTAATGTGGGAGTTATCTATTAGCAAGTCCACTTTTCTCTTAAAGGTAAAGCCACTCCTTTCAACTCTGACTCTTTCAATAATAAAAATGGTCTTTTTGCTCCCCCTTCACTAGTCTCAACTTATTCAGGGCACAGATGTGGAAGAAAGGGTTCTTTTATTGGGGACCTCCTCTGAAACCTCAACAATGCTGGCTTGTATTTCTTTTTAATTTTCAAATTATACTCTCCAGTAAAAGTTCATTTGAAGAAATTGCTCTGCTGCTTAAAAACAGGTTTAAAATCCATGTCATGCTGATTTCCAAGAAACCAAAGAATCATCACGTTTTGGAACAAAAGGACACAAAACACCACAGAAATCCAGTAATTGCAATGCCCTTAAAACAGATAAGAATACTGAGGTCAGAAATTTTAATGAACTTGACTGAGGTTACAAGAGTTAGAGCAGTTGAGTTGACAATTAGGTCAGTCCTTCTTTCATTCTACCATTTGCTCCTCATAGTTACTCTTCTGTAATCCATACTAATCATCATTGTTTTGTCAGTCTTTTGTGAATTTGTTTGTTTGCTTATGTTTTGAGGCTATGGGTAGAGCGTAGAAACTTAGTTATATGAGAAAACATCCAGTGGTCATCATTTCACCTGTCTCCTCTCCAGGCTACTGCCATTAGTCTAAATGCTGTTTGTCCATTCATCAACAATTGAATTAACACCTTCTATGTCCTGTGCACTTTGGCAACTGCTGGGGACTACAGAGTCATGGCTATTGCTATTGCCTTTTGGAATCATTTGCATTTGGACTAAAATTTTATTGAAAGTATGTTATTATAATTCCTTCCTCTCCATGTTGGTCCAAATTTGGTGCATCTTTCTCTTTGAAGAATGCACAGCTCAAGTGTATTGAATGAAGTGTTGCTTCATGTAGGGCAGCAGGACTGGGTGGGGATAGGAGGAGGAGAACTAGATTTTGTCTTCCAACATTAACGAGTTTCAGGATGCCCAGACACTCTTATTCACACTTGTTACATCCTACTCCTCTATTTAAGAACTGATGTGTCTGGGAATGATGCTGCTATGCCAGAGTGTAATGAACTAATAAGACCTATAAACTTCAGTTCATAAAGCATCTCTATAGGCTTAAATTATGAGATTTGAAATGATTAAGTAATCTGGTCTCTGTGTGAAAATTATTCCTTAGGACTCATTATTGCCAAAGCTGTCTGCTTGCTTCATAGACAGGTAACAGGTGAGTAGGAGAAAAGAGGTGGTGAAGTAAGGAACTTCTGTGGTGTTCATGGAAGGCTGTATTTGGCAATACTTACAGATGAGAGATAGGAATGTCCTTGCTGCTGAGACAGTACTGTCTCTGTGCCCAGCTAAGCTTCACTCTCTGCCTGAGCCTGTGCCCCAAATTCTCCCTTGGAAATACATCCAGTTCCTAGAGAACCGCAGGCTCAGTTCAGGGGTACTGGCAATTGGCTCCCTAAGGGAAATCAAAGAAGGCTGCCCACAGGAAGCAGCATTTCACTTGGATCTTGTAGGAATGAGAAAGATATGGGTTGAAGAGTTTTGTTTTTTTATCAACTTGGGTAGGATTTGGTGACTTCATTAACTTTTATTGGCATGTGAGGAGGTGATGGCGGGAACCATGGAGTATGAGGAGAAGGAGAAAATGCGGGCAGAACGCTAGGCTACTCCCTGACATAGACACATCCTTTGTATGCACTCAGAGTTCTGCATGCCTCTGTAGCACTTACAACAGCTATAGGGAAGTTCGTTGACATGTCTTGGGGAAAGGTACACCACCCATCTTTCAGTGTAAGCCAAGTGCTTTAGCAGGGGACCTGGTGCATTGTAGGTGCTCACTACATAAGTTCTTAACGAAGAAACCAAGATCCTCACTCATGTTTCTTGGCAGACCTGGGTAGGTAAAATGAGAAAAATAAGCAAATGCCCCCAAATTCTGACTTTCTGTGTTGAGCCTCTGACCCTTTCCTCTCCTCACCGTTTGCTTACTTTTAGGAATCCAGGCTCCTGCCTTACACAAAAAACTTGTTTTTATCAGACTCACTTAGTTTTCGCTTGCTTGTGAACTCCACACCATTTTAGCTTGGAGGTATTTCAGATCTTTTTACTGTTAGATAATCACAGGCTGATTTCTGTTAGAAGAATGTTAAACAGTGTTCATTGGAACTTGAGGATAAAAGAGTGATAGAGTCAACATCGTTTCATTGGGGCAGAATGTCTGGATTCCTGAAATGACCTATATGTGCTAGGCAGTTGCCTCTAATACTGCTGGCCTACTCAGTGAGTGCGGTCATCAGTTTATATGCTACCCTGAACCCTCAGTGTCCACTTTCCCTGACCTTGTTCACAACACTCACCCAACTTAGCCCATATTCTCTGTTGGCATCCAGTCTGAGCCTCCAATTTATTGTTTGCGTCACCTCTTTCTCTACTTGCTATTTATTCTGACTAATCTTGGCTTAACTTTACTGTACACTTCTGGCATTCCTGTCCTTGATTTCAAAAAAACTGTCTGTTTGGAAGACTGAAGCTGAGTTTTTACTGGCTAAGCTTAAATGGAATTTTCCTCTCTCTCTAAAGTTTGTATGTATTTCATTAAACTCCCTGAAACCAGCAATGTTTGAATTATTTAAAATTTTCATAAAACCTCTGATCCTGGTTAGGGTTTTCCTCCCCAAGATACATTCAATTTCACCCTAGTTTTTTGCTCTACTTGTCCTGTTTGATGTTATCTGCAGGAATCCCATGAGGTTTTTGGACTGCTGGGGCTGGTTCTCTGCCAAGGGTACACTGCATGTTCACTAGCTATGTGTTCTGGTAAGTAAGTGAAAATATGACTCTATGAGTTGAAATGAAAAACAGGATAACATCCCTCCCCCACAGCTTCTCCTCCATATAATTCCCCACAAACACGACTTACGCCCATGTAAGCATTTCTACTTCAAGGCAGAGGCAGTGTCCATGATTATTTTATTGCTGAGCCAGCTAGATGTTCATGTGAAAAATGAAGCTCATACCTAGAGAACGTCATATAATAATAAGCTACCATATGCAAGGAAAACCTGAAATATGTTTCTGATATGGTTTTGTTGAAGCTGTAAGCTTATTTTCTCATTTGCAATGGCATGGAAAGACATATTGTTGAATGTGGAAAAGACACAAAAAGAAAGGATTACAAGAAATAAAAGCTGCAGCTGGGTCTTAAAAGGCTCTGAATTTTCCTGACCTTGGACTCTAGATTTGCATACTGTTCTGCAAACCAGGCAGCAGTTTCCATCTTTATCATGGAAGCCGTGGAGTTTACCTATTGGAGTATTTAAATGAGAGCAGGCTGTGGAGTAGGCTGTGAAGTGAACTTTTTGTACTCTTGGTGTTTATTTCAAGTGGAGCTCAAGTCATTTGAAATGCATACTTGTACACAAATGTGCATGCAAATGTCCACTTCTTCATAAGGCTTCTCTGAGGGAAAATGAACATCAGAGTCCACGAAAATTTACTAACCAGCCATCAAGGAACATTCCAAGTAACTGAAAATATAGATAGAACATCTCCTACCATCCTTGAAAAGTCTTCAGTAAAGGAGAGCAAATATTGAAGAATCTAACAGCCAACAAACATCCCTGTGTATAAAATGTTCATCTGAGGGGAAACAATTTGAAAACAGCAACAATTAGTTATGGCTACAAGCCAATAAAATGTCAGGTGTTTATAGAACCCTTCATATGTCCTTAGCACTGTGATACTACAGAAGTGTTATTAAAAATATAGACATCACCTCTTTCCTCAGGGAGTTTAAAATCAAGTTGTGTGCTCATTTCGGCAGCACATATAGTAAAATTGGAACAATACAGAGAAGATTAGCATGGCCCCTGTGCAAGGATGATATGCAAATTCATGAAGTGGTCCATATATTTAAAAAAATCAAGTTGTAAGGGATAAAACCTGCATGGCATAGGAGAGTGTATCATTTAGTGGCTAAATTGCATGGTTCATTTAATAAGTGCTCTAGTGTTTCGAAAGAAAGGGAGAACATCGAGTGAAGAAGGTATTTTATTATATTGCAGCAGAGCACTTATACTTGAATATATTTCATACCAATAACTTAGTATGTATCAAGCACCCAGGTGGGGCTACTTAAAATTAATCAATTTATGTTGGCTTCTCCATTTTTCATGGTAGAGTACACAGCTATCTTTTGGAAAACTTCACTAGAGTTATCCTTCTTAGGGAGGCAGAAGCAAAGGAAGCTGCCCCCTGCATTGGACAACAGGAGTAACCAGGACTTTGGTTTGACTTAGCAGGACCCTCCTCCTCATTGAGCCAAGTTCTTGGGCTGTGGTGGAGGAGGGCAAGTGAGAAGGAAGAATTCATTTTCATAAGGAGCCCTTAGAAGAGGAAAATATTTTGGGGTAGAAATGGGTGGCTCTGATCAAAGTCTGCTGATAAGATAGGATGCAGTTTCCAAAAAGGAACTTCTCAGGAGGATGGAGTGAGACCTGGCTGGTGACCTAGTTTTGGCATTACTTAGGGCCTAAGCATTTCAGGGGAAAATATGTTTTTGCAGAACATGACGTTGAAGCTGGGAGCCATTTGAGGACTCAGTCATTCTTGCTGTGTCATGTTTTGGAGAACACAGTTTGGGCATGCAACTGTGGGCTAAAAGAATAATAAATGTGAAAGTAATATTTACTTTCCTCTATTGAAGCCTTGTCAAGGATAGTAAAAAAATGTCGTATCTATATTTCCAGTTGCTAGTATGGTTCCCTGAGGAGTGTTGGTTAATGTCCCTTGACTCTTGTTATTTATTTACCCTTACAATAGTCCTTTCAAGAGGCAGGCATTTGTATACACATCTGTGTGCATAGGTGTATTTCCAATAACATGAACCCCAATTCAAATAAACACCAACTTAAAAAATAAAAACACTTCACAGTCTATTTTAGAGTTCTTTCAATTAAATAACTGTGGCAAAGGGGACCTAAACTCCACGGCTTCCATCATAACCACAAAGCATGTTGCCTGGTTTGCAGCATGATTTGGGAAATCCAAAACACCAAGGTCAATAAATCTGGGAGTCTTTTAAGCCTTAATTGAATTTGTCACTCCACATAATGCTATTTTGTTGTCCTCGTCATCTCTCCACATCTCCAAGTGTGAGGCTTCACTCTGGTTTATGGTGAGTCCGGAACAGCAGGGACATCTTGAGGCAGAGTGTTAAGAGCTATAGGACTGTTCAGTGCTAGCTAGTTCAACAACAATGTCAAGTGGAAGCACTCATAGCAGGAGTATTAGTGGACTGGTCTGACTTTCCAGTTCTCTTTATCTAGTTTTTGGAAGCAGGATGGAACACTTTGAACTAAGTCAGTCTCTGGAGTATTTGAGTTTGAAGGGATATATCAAGAAGGAGCTATTGGACTTCTTTGTTAAAAGGGCACTGAGAATTTGAGTAATTAACTGGGAGAGAGAAAAAAGAGAAAGAGCTGTGACCCTACATGTACACTAACCTGCTCAAAGTGTCAGTCTTATTACATATGGTGGGGCAGCCTGAGTTTCACAATATAGCAATGAAATTTTTGACGGTAGATGAGGAAGATGAAGTTCAAAAATGGTTAAGTCATTCCCTCAGGTTCCCATAATCAGAACATAATTGAATGGAACCTGAGTCCAGGACCAGAATTTCTCTTTGACGCCCAGTCTAGTGCACTTTCCACTCTTACATGAAGAGTTTATTCCAGTGGTCTGGAAATTGACCTCATTCATCAGTATACAAGGGATTTGAAAAGGAGTTTGTGTGTAATCATTTCAAACAAAAATTGCTTTTTTCATATTTATAAAAATGAGGTCCAGAAGTGTAAGAATGAATGTGGCCTGTTTGTTGGGCACTATGGGTTCAGGTCCTTACTCTTCATTAACTTTCTAGGTCAACTTTAGCTAAATAATATAAATTCTCAGGTCTTAAAGTTAAATAAAAGAATGCAGTTATACTACCTCTTTATCTTTTTTTCTAAACTGCAGAATCCCTAAAATTCTGTAAGTTTTAGGATTCTGCCCTAAGGTGGATTAGAACTATGTACCCCAGAAAAACATGTTTTTAAACTTAATCCATTCCTGTGGGTGTGGGTCCATTGTAAATAAGATCTCTTCAAGATGCTACTTCAGTTAAGGTGTGCCCCAATGAATCAGGTTGGGCTTTAATCCCGATTCCTGGAGTCCTTTATGAATGGAGTGAAAGTCAGACAGTAAAAAGCCACAGGGAGCAGCCAGAAGTTGAACATCAGTGGAACCTGGAAGAGAGGAAGCCAGGAGAAGCTGCCATGTACATTGCCATGTGACTGAAAAGTGACGAAGCAAGGATTGTTGGCAGCCAGCCCCAGAAACCACAGTCTTCTGGAAGAAAACATCACCTCGGTGATGCCTTCATTCTGGACTTCTCCTAGCCTCAAAACCATGAGCCAATAAATTCCTGTTGTTTAAGCCAACTCATTGCATGGTATTTCATTTGGCAGCTAGGAAACTAAACCACACCCCTATCCTATTGTTGGGGAATGAACTGAATTGAATTAATTGAACTGATGGATAGAAATCTTTGAAATCCAGACAGACATTTTAATTGTAAGCATGGAAATGGTAAGACAAAAGCATCATTTTAACTAGGAGATTAACCTGGCAAGAATATTTTCTGATAAATGGCTGCATCTGTATCATCACATACTGCATGGAGCAAAAGCTATTTTAGGAGGTGAACTTTAAAGTCAGCTATAAGGTTGGAAATACGGTGCTTCAGGAATTCTATATGGGTTTCAACTTTCATAGAAACTCAGGATTAAGATAGATGAGGTTAACTACTAGGAATATCCTTCTGATCTATTGACTGGTGTAAGACAAGGAGGAGAATGTATTGTGAGACATACTGTGGGCTGAAAGGGAAAATCACTGAAACTGGCTTAGAGGGAAAAGTCAGAAGTTTAGGTAAGTGGAAGGAGCAATTGAACACTATTGAAGAGCTGGGCTAAGCAGAGAGGAAAATTACGTTAAGAGAATTTAGGAAGTATAGGGCAGCCAGCGGAGATGAACAAGGCATCATAAAGAATGTGGTTTTCAAGACAGAGCCCAATGCTGGCCCAGGGAACATTGTGTTGAATTGGATTTCAGGAACTTGCCTCGAGGATTCTAAAGGACAGCCCAGCATCTTAGTCCTAAGAACTTGTATTTTTAAATATAAAGTACAGATGCTATAATGATGCTGACACTCCTTCCCTCCACCCCTTCCCGCCCCCACACACAGAATGGAAGTAGTATTCCCAAAGAGCATTGAAAATTCCATCTTCATTTTGGGTGTGAGGTGGTTACAGCACCTGGGAAACAATATGGATCTGACAAGAATCTAACTTTAAAAAATCAAAAGCATTACTGTATTTATTCACTGTAACCCCCTATCTTACATATTTCCTCTGTTCCTTTTTTTTTTAACATATATTTTTTATAGGAGTTATGAACTCACAAAACAATCATGCACATGTGTGGAATTCCCATGCAACACTTCACCAAAATACCACACCGTTGTGGAACATTTGTAACATATTATAAGATAATATCATCAGACTACTACCACTAACTATAGTCCATAGCATACATTTGGCATATTTTTTCCATAGCACCCAATTGTTAACAAGGTACATCTTGGCATTGATGCAAGAATATTACAGTATTTCTATTAACTATAGTCCATAGGTTACATTAATTGTATTTTCCCCATGCTTCTCCACATTCCTACCACCCTACAATAGTGACGTACAACCATTGTAGTTCACAGAAGGAGATTCTTGCGTTTGTACTAGTTAACCACAATTCTTATCCACCTCTGGATTCACTGTGTTATTCAGTCCTTAGATGATTCTCTAGCTTTCTTTCAATTGACATTTACATCCCTAGACTACCCTTTTCAGCCACAATCCCATTTATAAACCAGCTTCTACTCACTATAATGTGTTACCATTAACTATCCATTTCCACACATTTACAGTCAACTTAATTAAAATTTCTACATACATTAAGCATCAATACGTCTTCACAGCCCTCCCTTTATCTCCTAGTAACCTGTACTCTAGGTTTTAACTCCATGCATTTATTCTTCATATTTAGTACATATTAGTGAGACAATGCAATATTTGTCCTTTTGTGTCTGACCTTTCATTTAGCATACTGTCTTTAAGATTCATCCATGTTATCGTATGTGTCCCAATTTCATTTCTTCTTACTGCAGCATAATATTCCATTGTATGTATATACTGCATTTTGCTTATCCATTCATTGGTTGATGGACACTTGGGTAGCTTCCATATTTTGGCAATTGTGAATAAGGCTGCTATGAACATCATTGTGCAGATGTCTGTTTATGTCACAGTTTTCAGTTCTTCTGGATATATACCTAGTAGAGGTATTGCAGGATCATACGGCAGTCCTATATTTAGCTTCCCGAGGAACCACCAAACTGTCTTCCACAGAGGCTGCACCATTTTACAATCCTGCCAACAGTGAAAGAGTGTTCCTATTTCTCCACATCCTCTCCTGCACTTATTGTTTTCTGATTTTTTTAATAATGGCCATTCTATGTGGCATGAGATGATATCTCATTGTTGCTTTGGTTTGCATTTCCCTAATAGCTAGTGATATTGAACATTTTTTTTCATGTGCATTTTGGCCATTTGTATTTTCTCTTTGGAGAAATGTCTATTTAAGACTTTTGCCCATTTTAAAATTGGATTGCTTTCACTTTTATTGTTGAATTGTATGATCTCTTTAAATAGAGTGGAAATCAAACCCTTATTGGATATGTGGTTTCCAAATATTTTCTCCCATTGAGTGGGCTGCCTTTCCTTGATGAAGTCCTTTGAATCACAGAAGTGTTTAAGTTTGTGGAGGTCCCATTTATCCATGTTTTCTTTCATTGCTTTTGCTTTTGGTGTAAGGTTTAAGAATGCACCACCTACCACCAGGTCTTGAAGATTTTTTCCTACATATTCTTGTAGGAGCTTCATGCTTCTAGCTTTTATATTTAGGTCTTTTATCCATTTGGAGTTAATTTTTGTATAAGGTGTGAGATAGGGGGTCCTCTGTCTTTCTTTTGGCTATGGATATCCCATCCTCCCAGCACCGTTTGTCGAATAGACTGTTCTTACCCAGCTTCATGGGTTTGACAGGTTTGTCAAAAATCACTTGACCATAGATGTGAGGGTCTCTTTCTGAACCATCAGTTTGGTTCTATTGGTCTATGTGTCTATCTTTATGCCTGTACCATGCTATTTTTAACACTGTAGCCAGGTGATATGATTTAAAGTCTAGAAGTGAGAGTCTTCCAACTTTGCTTTTCCTTTTTAAGATGTTTCTGGCTATTCCAGTCCCCTCCTCTTTTCCTTTTGAAAGGAGAATTGGGACTGTTGATTCTCTTTTTCCCATCCACTTTAAATGGTGCTCAACTTCTGTGAATCCTTTAATGTATGTCAAGTTCAAAGAAAGAGAAATATTCAAGAAGGACCTCCCAATCAGTGTGTCACAAACCTTCAGAAATTCCCATTATTAAAGAGAGTAATATCATTTGCAATTTCTGCTTTGTAAAACAGTGGATAAATAAGGATTTCTTTTTCTTTTCTTTTAAAGTAGGCTGTTTGAAAACCTTTGTTCCATGTGTGATGTGTAGTGGCAACCAGATGAGTATCTTAATGAATCAGTCACACAGCTGAATGTTGCTAATATAAACCATTTGATAGTCTTGATTCTGTGTATATTATTGTTTAAAAACATTGATGGTAAAATACAATATGTTTTGAAGTATGTAAAAATGACACTAATTTTGCAAATTTGCCTCAAGATGAATTGATCAGCAGATCAATAATTTGCATTCATCTAATCCAAATTCTTATATGGCACCTCAGGATGTTGCCAGCTCTTCAGAAGCAAATGTTGAAAAGGGAAAATGTAATGATGCTTATTTCCAAATTGTCTTCAGTTTGTGTGGATTAAAGACTATCCATGTGCTCAATATATTATTTTTAGAAAGGTACATGCAAAGAGCAGCCTGAAAACTCCCTTGCCCTAATTTAGTAACCACACACAAAAACTATAAAAGGATACTTTTTTCAGAAAGAGGATTACAAACATCAGTTTATGAAAACATATTTGATGTTATAATTATAGCTAAATTTTAATCTGCTGTTTAAAGTGCACGCATGTACATGCATTCAGTACCCGAACCAAATAATGATGTAATATGCAATTTTGTATTTACTTCTTGAAGAAACACATTATTTTTATGTAATTATTTAACTGTAAATGGTAGCATATCTACCAGTTGTTAATGGAAAAAATTGTCTTTGGCTATTATGAATATTATCAGATGATTCTTAAATTACTGTTGTAATATTATATTTAATGATTTACTGACCTAATTTTTATAAGTTAATACTGTATATTTTGTTGCATACTGTATTAAAACTGTGAAATGATTTTTAAAAAGTTATTAAGAGGTTCAAGAGTAAACATATATTGGGGAATTCAGGTCAACATCATAACTTTTGATGCATACTAAAAGAAATTAAATGAATAAAGATGGGAGATACAGATTTCAAGTAATAATAATAATGTTTATCATGTAACTATTCTGTACTTAATGAGTTAGAAAGCTAGGTAAGTTGAACTGAGGATGCTATTACAGAAAACTCCCAGGAAATCAGAAGTAGCTTACTTATAAAGCTGCATAAAAGATTAAGTCTAAGTTTATTGCCCTTCTTAATTTAGAGGAAATTGGCTCAGAAACAGTTTTTTCCAACACTGACTAATGTGCAAAATTCTTTCCTCTGTGTACATACACCACCCAGCCTTTCGATGACATCCAACTAGTGTAGATTGAGCTTTTACTAAATGCCAAGCCCTGGGCCAGGTATAGTGGAGAATAACAATATCCCAAACACACAAAAACAGTCCATGTCTCTAAGGAGCCTCTAATCTAGTGTGAACTGACGTCACTTAACTACCCTTTCAGGAAGAATGATTTTCATTCATTCATCCCACAACCACTGGGGCTCCTGATGGCCCAGCCATTGTGCTTGGCATAGTTATGAAATTGAAGGAGAATGGTAGTAATAATGAAAACAATTGCAAAAACCTTACATTTACCTGGTCTTACTGCATGCCAGGCACTGTTTTAAGTGTTTTACTCATACCTCTTACCTCATTTAATCCTATAAAGAGGTGTTTGTACTATCCCCTTGTAGAAATGAGGGAAGTGACCAATGAGTTCCCTGCTTTCAGAAAATTTATAGTCTAGTGGACAAACCACAAAATTTATAATAATAATATGGTATGAAGTACAGAGTGGGATGAGAGTCTCAGGAGCATCTCACATCTCATCTAGTCAAAACACCCTAAGTGTGCTGAAGAAGGATGGCATGTCTCAGTTGCTAGTCGATTTACAGCTTAAAAACATATTCTTGGCCTATCAAAAGACTAAATGTACCTTTTTAATGATCAGTTCTAAGGATTTTATTCTATCACATTGGAGGGATTTATGTTTTAAATCAATGAAAAACTGTTGCTCAATGAAATATGAGCATTAAGTCTAGGGTATCAATAACTTTAAATTAGGTAGTAGAAACCAGAACCTGATTTTCTTTCAAATAGATAAAATCACAAGAAGAAGAAAATGAATTTAATAAAGGATTACTCATGAGATTGTTTAATGATTTATTTTTGTTAGTGCATCATTTAAAGTTATTGTGATAATAAAATGTGATAAGATATATATGGAGCCCAACCCCATGCTTAATGCTCAACTAGGACTTAAGATATCACCCCTATCTATTTCCTGCTAAATAAATGTTTACTTTCCTTAGTTGATTCTGTAACTTCCTTTAGAGGCTGAGGCTTCAACAGGGACTTGTTTATTCATTTAGTCATTCTTTTCTTAATTCAACAATGATATTTTGCCTCCTTTGTTTCTAGCAACATACTAGTGCCAGGGGAAATACAACTGAAAAGAAGCCCACCTTTGCCTCAGGAAGCCCACAGGGCAGTGAGAGAATCACAGTGATTGAGGCCTGCGTAGCATGAAGAGAGGGTCACCTGTCCAAACTCCGGCACCATAGAAAACTTTCAGGAGTTGAGCTAAATTGAGTCCTGGGGAGTGGAATGAGCCAGGCTGAGGGCCAGAGGGCACCCAACGCATTGGGCACAGTATGAGTTTCTCTCCCTAAGGTGAGACATGCTGTGGTGTGTTCCTGGAATGGTGTGAAAACTAGGGAAATGGAGAAATTACTCTGGAGAGGCCATATCTTGCACATTTTTTCATGACATTTTGAGGAGATATGTGCCATTGAAGTATTTCTCAGGACGGAATCTTTGGAAACTTTGGCTTTTTATAAGTGATTTTGACTAATAATCAAGGAATCTAATGTAGCGAGTGTGGCAGAGGAAATAATCACATGAAGGGGAAAGAAAAAGAGTAATAGAATCTGTACAAATTACCATTTAACATGTAGTTAATGCTACTTTTTGCTTCCTGGTGAACTGAAGAACAGTGTTCTACTCCAGCCACCGAAAGTGCAATTAAATTCCTAGAGAGAAACCAGAGTAAGAAATGCTCGCTTTTTATTATTCTATTGTACTACACTCAAAAGAATACCATGACATTGTTTTCTTTGGACCCCTGGATTAAAGCAGATATCAGCTGTAAAAAAGTGTTTTAGACAGGAAATTGTATTGGAGAAATAGTTTTTAAGATTTCTCTATATAAATTTCACGCAGAGAAAACTGAAGAAACTGCTTTGGGAAAACGTGATGTTTAAAACTAAAGAAGAAAGGAGCGCACACTCTTGCACACTCACACACACACATAAACACACACAGAGTATTTCTCTGCCCCAATAGGGATTTCCTGAGCAACCAGTACTCTGCTGTGGAAGGGCCAAGACCCAAAAAGTCTGTAAGGCCCCAGGCCTTCTGAGGAGAGTTGTGATAACAAGGCATTATATTGCAGCTGATTTGAACAGAGACACAATATGTTTTTCAAATGTGCTTTATTACACTTTCTGTAACTGGATACAGTATAATTTAGAAATTTCAGTGCCCACATTGTTTCTCTCCATTTAATAGCTAAGAACTTGAAAACCATCGTTAGCAAGTAACCAATTTAGAGGTTTAAACGACTAAAAAGAGAATATACATTTTCATCACCATACCAAGATTTGTGCTGCTTACTGATTACTGAGAGAAAATGTTCTCAAAAATGAAAACTGGGAAACTTGGAATTCAGAGCTTTTTCAATACCTCAGGCCTCATTCTGAAGGTTTCCATTACGAAGATATATCTATACCTGTTTTATTTGGTAAAACATATGGATCTACAAAATGTGAAAATTAATTTTCATTGGCTTATTTTCATTGGCTCTGTCATTGGTGTTGTATGAGAGTGAATAATTTGTAATATTATTTTGAAAAAAATCAACAATTATACATGATTGGGTTTTGCTTAGAATTAACAAAGCAGTTATTTAAAATTCAATAAAGAAATAAAAGTTACCACAAAAATTAGTTTTGTTTTAAATGTGATTGATGAGAGAAAATGCTACTTCATTGCAAAATTAGTCTGTATCACACAAAATGCTGTTTTCTTTCTCTAATTGATGAAGCATCAGCTGTAGGAACAAAAATCAGTGCTCATGACTTTGATAGAAGCAGCAAATGTAACTGTGGAGTATATATTTTTATTACTAATTTATGCTGTCATCTTCCCTGGCCCACTAGATGTCTATAGCTGCCCCTCTGATATCCCTTTTGCAGTTGTGACAACCAAAAGTTGTCACTTTTGCCAAATGTCTCCTAGGAAAGGGGCAGTGGTGGTAAAATTGTCTCCAGTTGAGAACCACTGCTTTAAACAGAAAAAAAAAAATCACATTTGAATAATTTGTACACACCATTCTTTTTAAAGATTGAAAACTCAAAGCTCTAGCAGAAACAAAACTTGATCTCAATTGGTTGAAGGCACCAAAATATAAAGAGCCATTTGCCATAAGATTTAGTTATATCTGCTCTGGGTTCCATACCCAGGCCTAGAGCCTTCTCTACCTTGAGAACCATCAGTACATAAACTATGGATAGAGTCACAACTTATTATCCTATATCTTATTAATCCCAGAGCTGTTTAAATTTAAAAGCTACTTCCTGATAGTCTGTGTGCCCTGAATTTCCTCTGACACTTCAGGGTGACATTTAGAGATTTTGGGTTTTTTTTGTTTGTTTTGGGGGGTACTAGGCATTGAGCCCAGGACCTTGTACATGAGAAACAGTTGCTCAACCACTTGAGCTACATCCACTCTCCTAGATATTTAGTTTTAAGGAGCTCCCATGTTCTCATTTAATCATATTATTTGTTTTACAGGCATTTCCCCCCTTACCTGGGGTGTTGTTTGCTACAAATTATTGTATCATTGTCCTGCCAAAAGCATCACCCGAAAGGGATTTTCCTAGCAAATCAATATTAAAGAGTAGCCAAGATAATCATAATTTGAAAGTTGGCATCTTCACAGCCTCAGAGGGTCTTTGTGTTAAATCCCTTTGTTTTTCCAGTGAAACCAGCTTAGAGTATTGAGAAATGCACTAGTAATTGGTATCCTCATAGATATTTGCATATGAGTGTTACATGCCAAATTATGAATATAAAGGTGGATTTAAAGAAAACATTGTTGTCTCAGTCTTAGACAGACACATCTAGTCTAGGTAGCTTTACATGCTGATGAGAAAACAATGCACAAAATAATTCAGAAATACTTTAGAAAAAAAAAGATGTGTTCGGAAAAAAATATATCCAAAAACAGAAATGAAAAACCAGGCCAAGCAAGAAAGACAGTATCAGTCCAGGCATATCCCATTCAAAACACTAAAATAATGCAATGATTTCTTAAGAGAAAATGAAATTCACTTTACAAGCTGAGGTGAACAAAATCCAAGAAAGTGAGTTATCACACACTCCCTGGAGGATTTTAAGAACAGTGCCTGACAAAATTCTTTAGATTTTGACATTATGCCCAACAAAGAAATTCAGGTGTCTTTTTAAATTAAAAGGAAGAAAAGTGTAGGCACAGGCATGTTTGCTACATGAGAAGACCATGGAAAATAGGAAATAAAGAACATTTGCATGATGAAAAATGATCTGCAAAGAACAAGGCTGTCTATGTAAGATTAATAAAGGGGCTAAAAGAACATGGAGAACAGCTATGGAAGATGCCAGAAGTTCTGTCAGAGCTACTTAAAAAGCTCTCACAGAGGTCTGCAGTGCACAATAGAACAGGAGAACAAGAAACACAGTAAAAACCTGCTTCCAAGACCTAATCACTCAACTACTGTACATGTCACGTCAATCCTCTAAACTGTGTAATAGTCAGTGCTCTGCAAAAGCCGCCAGACGTAAAAAATGTGATTACACCTATTTTATAATACCAAGAATAGGACCAAATTGCCTAAGTACCTCTGCAACCTGGTAAACCTAGAAAAGTGAAGTGATCCCCAATTGTGACTCATGCATCATCTTTAGTATGAACAGGCGAGCGAATGTAGCTCAAATGGTTGAGTGCCTACTTCCCATGTATGAGGTCCCAGGTTCGATTCCTGGTACCTCCAAAAAAAAAAATGCCCAAAGGTTGGACATATGACATGTGCATGTGTGTAGTGTGCATGTGTATGTCAGTGTGTGTGTGAAGAGATGGGTGGGGGTGGTGAAGGAAACTTGTTGCATTAATCTTTAGATGGTTACAACCAACCCTGACAAGACAAAGTTTTCAGTGAGTTTCTAAGAACACAGGAAAGAGTTATATTGATGGGTAGAAATCGCAATATCTCTAAACAGTAGCAGTTGAAGTTTTCCTTCTCAATGAGAGAGAAAGAAAATAGAGGGTCTTTATCAGTTAGAAAAAAATCTTACCTCAAACAATTCTTATACTGCACTGAAAAACAGCCAGGAAGAGGGTGCTCTTCCGCCTCAGATGCACTGCTGATGACAGTGGGAGCTGCGGTCTCCATTACAATGAAGGATAGTGAGTCCTGAGACTTATTCCTAATCCCAATGGGGGGCAGTGATATCATGGCCTTCATTGCTACTGTGCTACTACCGTTTAAAGAAGACCAGTTACAGTGCAGCTTAATATTGATAAAAAGCATTGGGGTGAGGTTTTCTGACAGAGATGAATAAATATCACTTGAGATGGTCTGGTTGGTATTCTTTTGCCATGGATCTTAAACCTGGCTGTTTTTAGAGCAACAGAACTTAGGAGACCAATCACAGGATTGGAAGGCATAGATTGGATTTCCATTCAAGCTCTGACAGTGACTGATGGGCTCAGTAACATTGGTGTGGGTAAAACAGTTCATCCTTGTGGATCACCTTCCTGACATCTTTTAAATGGGACTGAATCTAGTGATAACAAAGGAAGACTGACCACTAACTTGCAAAATGCTAAATGATAATGGCAACTTTAAGGATGCTTTTTTTCCCCTTGTGTTTTATTATTTAATGGATGGCAATAGGATGACCTGCAGTTCCTAACTTTAGAAAAGTGATGTATTTGGAAAGACTAAACAAGAAGTCATTGGTTTGATGCATTCTCTAATCAACACCCAACGCAAGTGGATTAGCCTTTCCAAAGGATCACTTAAAAGTCTCTAAAGCATTAGAGCAGTCCATCTTTACTTTAAGATCAAAAAAAAAGTATATAAAATAAATTGACTTCCTGTGTTTTGCATAGCTATTTTAGCATGCTCTTTTAGAAGAAAGTATAGGCAATACCTTCATTCCACCTATGAACAGCAACTTCGGCTGACCTTCATTTCCCAGTTGCTTCAGACAGGTTCCCAGCCCTTCTTTCCCTCCAAAGTACTCACTGCAATTTGGAACCTTCTCTTCTGCAGGTTGTGCACTCTAGCGTAACTATCCCTATACGGTCATCATCATCTTTCCTGGAGCCAAAGCAGGTAGTCTTTCTTGACCTCTTAGCATCCCAAAGTGTTGACCTCTCCTTTTTGAAAGCTTCTCTTATCCTTACCTTCTGTGACATTACTCTTCTTGATTTATTTCTCCTATTTCTCTGAAATTTCACTTTTCATTTCATTTGTTGTTTTACTTTCCCCTGCTCATACCTTAAATATCCATGTTTCCTAGGAGTTCCTCCTGACTCTCTTCTCTCCTTACTTTACACATGATCCCTGGATGGATCTCATTCACATCCATGGTTTCAGTGGTCACTGCATGCAGACGATTTCCAGGTACGTACCAACCAACCTTTCACTTGCACATCCCACAGGCACCTCCAATTTGGTGTGTCCACATCCAAACTCATTCCCCGCATTTATACATCTTCTGCTTTTTTCTACCCCTTATATTTCCTGCAGAAAGCTCAATCATTCTAGGATTTCCCTTTTTCCTCTCCTTTTCCATTCATCCACTCTCTCCAAGTCCCATAAAAACTAAATTTTTGGTGTCACTTGCATTTCTCCCCATTCCTCTCCATACAGACGTGTTTTCTCCATAGGCTCTCATCACCTCTTGCATGGATGACTGCAGTATTCTCTTCTTAAGACTTTTAAAACTTTTCTTCCAGTTATCTTCAAAAGTAAAAAAAAGGTCCAGAGAGGTAACCAAGTTATAGCCACAGATATAATGTGAAATGATCCCCAATGAAAGTAAAAATATTTGTATTATAGTCATTCTTAAAAATTGATTTGTGCTATGCATTCCTTTCTATGCTATGCAGACTAAGCACATTTGATATAGTGTTGTAAACTACTTATCACTAAATACAATGGTGCACTCTGCAAAGATGCCCCATAATGATCTGTGGTTTACCTTACTCTCAGTCTACTACCACTGAGCCTTTTATCAGAAATATAGTCCAACTGATCTCCCTGTCCCAACTCTTCCTCTGTTCTTATACTATTTTCTTCGTATTTCTACTAGAGAGACTTTCTAAAATGCAAATCTGACCACCTGTACATTCTTCTGATTAAAATCTTTAAATGGCCCTTGATAGTTTTCAAGATGAAGCCCTAATGCAGTCCCTAGCTTAGCTCACCAAGCTTTTCCTAGCCTAATGTTTTCACGACTGCATCACATTCCCCTTTCACTTCAGACATTTTGAAGTACTTTTTGCTTTTCTGTATCCTAAAGGCTTGGGCCTTATGCTGCATTCTCCTATGTTGTTCTCTCACTGTGGAGTTTTCTTCCCCTACTTCCTTGTCCTTTTAACTCCCGACTCACTCTACTCACTGTTCAGTATTATCTAAAGCATCACCACTCATAGAAATTTCTATGATACTATTTATCTACTGCATTTTTGGATTTTAATAGTCTGTGTACAGGTTTCTACCCCATTATGCTATTTGCTTATTGGAGTTTAAGGAATCACATTTTATAGGGCTTTCTGTTGGAGTTTTCGTGACACGGTAGATACTCTGTATATTTTTTGAAGGAAGAGAGGAAGGGAAGAAGGAAGGAATCTCCATATCTTTTCTCTCTTCTTTCCTAGACCCATTTGTCTTACCTGTAGGCAGAGGGCATGTTTGTCCTTGAAATTAATCACCTAGTTAATTTACAAAATTCTTTATTGAGCACTTTTCTTGAACTAGGCATTGTGTTATGTGATAGGATGATAACGATAAATAACATAATCCTTGCTCAGAAATGTAGTATTAAGGATATTAATGAACAACTCTGTGCCTCACTTCCCTTACTGTAAATTGGAGATAGCAGTTTTACCTTCCCAATAGGGTTGTATAGTTTAAATACATGTAAAGTTAATTAATAACACGGCTCAGATCAAGTGCCCCCAAAACCTCTCTCTTTCTCTCTCTCTCTTTCTCAACTCTGTATCTATCTGTCTTTCATCCCAGATTTGTGAAGATATGTTAAGGGGTTGGGAATGGTGGGAGGAGGTTAGAGAAATATTTCCTCCCTTACAATGGTTAGTAGTGCATCTCTAACGTCAGGTTTGCCTGGATATGAATCCCACTCTGCCTCTCACTCACTGTGAGTGGGATTTGGTACAAGTTACTTAAACTCTGTGTGTCTGTTTGCTTGTCTATAATATGGGGAAAATATCCACCAAATTGGATTTTGTGGGAATTAAATAAGTTTATACTTGCATTAACATTTTGAACAATGCAGAAATATTATATGCACTTATTATGAGTTAGCTAGTATTATTGCCACTTGTCTAACTTGTCTCCTTAGGTCTTCTTACCCTATTTGGCTCACCTATGTTTTCTTCATATATCCCCTACCTTTCATTCTGTTTCTAATTTGCAGCTCCCTTACCTGATTGCTTTCTCCTGGCTCACTGTTTTCTATGGTGTCTCTAAATTATGCTATGGGGGTCAAAATCAAGAGTAAGTGGTGTGAAGAGTACTAACTTTTAGAATTACAAGTATTACATGTGATTCATTAAGTAATAATCACTAAAACACTTTAACACTAAAACTTCTGACTCAACAACTACCTTCTTCCCTGTGGCAGGATGTCAGCCCTTCCCCTTCTTTTGGAGCTACATAATAGCTGCCATAATAGAGGGATTACGAAGCATGGTACTGGGACAGGGGCGAGAGAGAGCAACTCCACATACAGGGTCAGGGAGGCTGGAAAGAGGAAGTGACCTTTGCTCTGGGCCTCTAGTACAGCTTACTGGATGAGAGTTTACAATGTTGATTTGTTTAGATAAAATTAAAGAAAAAGGAAAAAATAAAACCCCAAAAACAAAAAACTCCCAGGCTGGGTCAGATGCAGAACATTTTTGCCTATGAACAAATCCTGACAGCTTGTGTCAAAGGTTCACTATTGAGTCAAATGGGTATGATACCAGAAAAAGATAATCTGACTAGATCAGTGGTTCCCAGACGTCTAGAAAATAAGGACTGCTTTTTAGTGCCTTTTGTTTTTCTGAATTTTCCACATTACAGGAAGGACAATTTTAGAATCAATTAAAATTATTAAGAATGAAAATTACTTTTAATTCAATATCAATTTTATGTAGATTTGCATTTTCTTAAGTATAAATTTGAAAAATAGCAGTACACATATGCATAAATCTATATATTTTTTCAATTTCTGTGGACTTTTGGACCTATTAAAATAACTCCAAAGTCACCTGGGTTCCTCTCCTACACATTAGCGTCCTTTGATCTAGATTTTAATTAGAAGGTTTCCATGGAGGGATTTGTTAAAGATACTTACAAGTTACAAGAAGTCCACCATTTAGTATAATGAAATGTTTACTGATTTATAGACAGATTATTGTTTTACAATTCACAGAAACAAGAACTATCAAATATTTAATAAAATAATTGGAATTTCAGGCCTAATTTGCCCCTATTTCAAAAGTATAGGGAAGTGGATGTGGCTCAAGTGATTGGCTCCCGCCTACCACATGGGAGGTCCCTGGTTTGGTTCCCGGTGCCTCCTAAAGATGACAGTGAGCTGGCACGACCAGCAGACGCAGCAAGCTGACTCAACAAGATGACACAACAAAAGACACAAGAAGAAAAACATAATGAGAGACACAACAAAGCAGGGAACAGAGGTGGCTCAAGCAATTAGGTGCCTCCCTCCCTCCCACATTGGAGGTCCTGGATTCAGTTCCCAGTGCCTGCTAAAGAAACAAGGAAGACAGACAAAGCAATGATGGGGTGGGGAGAAATAAGTAAATGAAAAATCTTTTTACAAAAGTATATTAGTGCTATTTGTTCCCATTAATAGTTATGATTCTATAAATCAGGAGTAAATTCCCTGCCATCTTCTGAATTTTTTTGCCTCTTGCAAGAAGGTAAGCACAGATGGTAGATGACATGGCAGGAAAATTGCTCCATATGTCAGCACTGCTTGTGTGACCTCAAGGTGTGGGAATATACAAATCAGTACATTTCCGGAATGTCTGAAAATGTGGGCCACATGTGGCCAGTGAGATATTTTTGAAAGCTAGCTGCTGGATATGTTGCTCTAGCCCCCAAAATAAAAAACTGTGGGTGGGGTTGGGGGTGGTGCAGAGAAAATTTTTATGACTCATACAAATTGACCATGTTCAAGCGTTTTACTGTGCCTATGGTTCTTGTGCTTTATTCTGTTAATAGCTGCATATTCCTGGCCTCCCAGGAACTGGTCAGCCACTCTGCCTGATCAAGCCCATCCCTCCAGAAGTAGGGCTGAAGCAGAAATTATTCATTGTCAGGGAGTCTGTTACAGAACTGAGTAAAAGATCAGTGTGATGATATGGCTCTTTGCATTTCTAATCAATTTAGGCTCACCAGTGATGAGATATAATGGAAAGAACATGTGTCCTGTTGTCATTGAGCTCTGGGTTCATAATCAGCTTTTAACAATGTATTGGCTTTGCAATCTGGGGTTAGTTACTCCATGTCTCTGAGCCTCTATTTCATTTCTGAAATAGAGCCATTACCCCTTTATAGGATTGTATGTGGGTTGAATATGGCCACATGTATCAAATGACAGGAAGAGCCTCAGGGAGCAGGATTAGAAAGAGCAAAAAGGGTTTAGTTGAGATGTAAGGAAGGTCTCTAAGGAATTTCCTTATGAAGCATCTTAGGTTGATTGCATATTACAGCATAGAACTTTTTGCATTAGAACTTCTTAGGCTTCCCTTGGCAGTGAAGGACTATAGAAAAAAAAAGAGTGGCATATCCCTTACCTTCTTCTGGGGCTTGGCTACTCTATAAATATTCATAAAGTTTCAGGTATTCTTAATTTAAAGCCTCACTCCTGTGATAGATGCAGGCTCCTTCTCTTGCTGTTATTATCTCCTTTGAAATAACTTCCTCATTTTTGCACACTCTTGTCCATTGTAAGCTGAGGAATGGGAAATACAAAAATGTTAGCTTCATTGACAGGTTCAAAAGGGCAATGAGCATTAAAAGGCTGAAATCCAAGGGCTATGCACTAAGGCCACAGGCTGCCTTATACCTGGTAGTTTAAGCAAGGGCTCTGGAACTAGACTGCTTGGGTTGGATATCAACTCTACCACCGACTGACTAGCTGTGTGACCTTGTGTAAACAACTTAATCTCTGTCTCAGATCCCTCATCTGTAAAATGCAGAGGATAATCATACCATCAAGCTCACAAGTTCTCATGAGAATTAAATGAAATCACTGAAGTAAAGGGCTTGGAACAGAGGTCAGTTAATATAAGGTGCTTGTATTAGCAATGATATTAGTATGATTTAAGAGATCCTCTGCATCAAGGGACAATATCAGGAGAAACTGCAGTGTAACCAGGGCAGGATTGATGGGGACAGTATCTGATATTTGGGATTAGTCTGAAGAGTCCAATTCAGCAGCTGCTTTAGCAGAGTGGTGTCATGAGGGAAATTGCCTTGATGCGACAGTAGCTTTTAAGTATAGTCCCAAGCAGGCAATCCCAGTGGTCACAGCATAGAAAGACTCACAGATCAATTTAAAATGCTCCTATGACATGGTTTATTAAATCAATTTAAGACATGCAGTAGGAAACAAGGGGAAGGACAGGGTAAGTGAACACTTAGGAAAGGTTGCAAGTGGTGGAAGGACCACTCTGCCTGAATGAAACCTGGGGTGTGCTATGTTCCCATATTCTGTCTCTCTCTCTGCCCCATCAATCTTCCCTGCTGAAGGGGTGATTGAGGTTTGAGCAAGGTGCCCTGGGCTCATGAAACATACTTGTTCTACTGGAGTGATGTAGGAACAAGTGAGTCTGGGCAATATAGTCGATCAGTCCAAGAGCCTTGGAATTTGATGTTTCTTGGACAGACGACTCTGGGGCCAGAGTGGGTGTCACCAACGGCGACCGAGTTAAGGTCTTGTGGATGTTGAATGCTCATGTATATTTAGTGTATTCTGAATACTTAATGCTTCTTGAATATTGGGTGCCTCATGTCTCATACATATTTAGAGTATCTTGAATATTTAGCACCCTGATGGCTTATGTTTATTTAGTGCCTCATAAACACTAGGTATTTCTTGATCCTTTGATTCTTCTCTATCTATGATTAATACCTATTATTCTATTCACTAACTGCCTAACATACTTATGAACTTCTTTTATCCCCTTTGTTTCCTTTTATTTTCTATTGCAGAAAGAAATTTATTAAACAATATGACCAATGCACATTTGGAGCTTAGCTATTGGGTAGCAGGCTTGAGGAAATATTTAACAGGCATGATTTTCAGCCTTCACAAATGACCTCATGGGGATTGGATGTAGCTCAGTAGTTGAGTGCCTGCTTCCCATGTACAAGGTCCTGGGTTCAATCCCTGGTACTGCCTTTAAAAAAATGGCCTCAGAACAAATTTTGGGACCTCACAAAGAGATCTTGAAATTATAGTTAGCTATCCAGGGATACACCCAAAAGTCTATATGCAGCCAAGCCATAAAATGCCCTCTGTAAAAGTTTGCCAAATTAATAAATGCCTTAAATTTTCAAGCATGAATGAATTGCTCTAAAGGGTGTCTCTCTAGTTATTTATAATTTTCAATCTTGTTTCACATCAAATATCTCATTTATTTTTACAAAAATGTTGAGAAGTATGTAGAACACAGTTTACTATCCCTGTTTTATAGACAGATGACTGAAATCCTGAAATTGAATTTGTTTAAAGTGATGCAGCAAGTCCCAGGTGGAAGAGATGTAAGAACTCATTTTCTGATTCGCAGTACTCTTTGGGCTATGAGTTCTCCTTTTCACTAACTGTACACCCTCCTCTTTACCCCTGCCATGTAACAGGAGCTGTGTCCTCTTAGGTGGACCAGAAAGATTTCGTGATTTCCTTTACTTAAACCATAAACAATTTGCTGTGAAAGTTTAGCACAGGTATGATATCAGGTAAAGGTGAAAGAGCTTGCTTCTTACATTTTGTCATTATTTGACTAATTCTAACATATATCTATATTATTATATCCTTTATCACTTGGTCTATAAAAATGTCTTGGAACATGTGCAATACTGAAGTGTATCTCTAAAAAGAGTGGCCTATGTTTGTACTCGCAGAGCTTTGAAAGCTACGTTTAACAACCCTAAGGCATTTGGAAGCAGTGTAATTTTTTCAGCTTGGTATTTGGAAGGTTCAGCAAAATCCTGAGGCTCAGAACGATATTGCCAAATGGGTGTCAGCCATATAAGCCTTCCAGAATCCTCCACTGTTTAGATATTTTGAACAATAGAAGCAATTGGCTGCATTCCTAGAGCCAGATTCACATTGTGGGTAACCTGGTGAGGGAATTCATTCACACAGGATGTCAATTTGACCGTCAGCACCACAGGAGACTAGCCCATAAAATAATCCCCCTTAAAATAATGAGGACATTATTCCCTGAGAATGGATTTGTGATCTTTGTGCCTCAGAAGATTAAAACTAAGATAGGGTATAAACCAGGTATTCTCTGTGCCTCTCATAGGGCAATGCTTAAAGAAATTAAACGGGTATCGGTTGCTGGAGCCGACAGGCATACAGATGACTCTAACCGCCTCACATTGGGCAGGCCTTCACTGACTCTATTCACACTCTCTTCTGTAGTCAATCCTAGTGATGTCTCAGGATTTGTTTGCTTCCCCTTTAAGTAGCCAGCTGTGGTCATTGACTACATTTGTGGTGAGAAGGCTGCTCCGAGTTTAGTTTGGATTTCTCTAATTTTAGACACATTAAAGAGCCCCGGGAAGGGATTTGTAATGTTACAACATTCTTTCATTATTTGGCCAGTGAGTGACACACAGCTGTGTGTATGTGTTTATGTCTGTGTGTGTGTGTGTGTGTGTGTGCATGAGTATATGCGTGCATGGAGAGTGAGAGAGAGAAAGAGAGAAAAAAGAATCGTAGAGAAGGCAATTCTAAGCCATTATCTGTCAGTTTGATTGCTTATAGGAACTATAACTTTACTATGTTTTAATAAAATTAACAGAAAATGAAAATAAAATTCGTAATATAGTAATTGTATGTGGACATTCATAATTTTTTCTCAAAGAAATGTTACATTATTTAGTACATTTACTTGACAAATCATTATGTATTAAAAATAATGGAGAAGTGTCAGAAAATGTTTTTCTTAAAGAAGTTCTGTGTAATTTGGAATTATATTTGACCAACCTAATTTTCAGATCTTGATAATTTTCTAAAGCAGAAATAAATCTTGTGTCTGGCAACATAAAAATGCAATTAACTCCATAGTGGAAATAATGGGATAAGACATTGATGACACTGAAGAAAAAGATATTAATACAATTCCTTTCAAAATGTATTCCATCATAATATATTTTTGAATCATCAAAGTTATCTTTAATTATATATACATATCTATCTATGTGTGTGTGTGTGTGTGTGTGTATTCATATATTCAAACAGTAAGAGCCTATGCCTTTAATCAATCATTAGGTTCCAATATTTCCTATAAAACATTTTCTTCAATTTTCTTAATGTCTCCATTTACAATCTACCTACAGTTATCAAGTACAGTTATTTACATCATTTATGCAAGGCACTGAAAAATAGCCTTGATTTTTTTTTTATTATTTGCAGATTCCTTCATCAGGGTCAGCACTAATTTTTAAATTGGTTTTGTATTCAATGAACATCCTAAGTATTCTTTCTTCTGGTACAGTCAAAATATAATTTTATTATTTAAGCTCTCTGAGGACATGAACAAAATTAAAACAAATAACACTATGTACATATGCATTAACCCTGTATTATTCCATTTTACTTAAAAATAATAATTAGCAACCATTCATTGGGCACGAAGAATTCTGGTAATAATTTCCCAAACTTTTTTTTATTAAGTCCTGACAAAAACCTTGTAGACAGGTATTACCTTTATTTTTATTGGTAAATAAACTGAAGCATAAGGAGTTTAAGTAACTTGCAGGAGTATGCACATCTAATAGGTTACTGAACAAGTTCTAAGCACTAAATAATAATGTTATAATAGTAAGTTCTAAATCACTAACCCGTATTGCCATTTCTGTAAATATACATTCTTTTATTTGTACAAACTATTTTAATTTAAAAGGAAGATGGTATAAGTATCAGGGAAAGTTAACAAAAGTATGCATATCCCTTTCATATACATTTCCTTTGATATGTAATCTGATAAACTTGTAAAATGATAAACTATATTGTAACATACTGTAAGATCTATTTAGAATTTGCTTCTTTTTGTTTTTAAAGGCTGTTCTTATTAATTTTAAAGCCAAAATGCACACTTTTTCATGTTATACGAATACTTTTAAGAGTTGAGACATTATTTTTCTTTTTGGAAAGAGTTAAATACAATGTGAGACCTTGGTTATGCTGGCGACATTACTTCAGGTGCCTTTCGTGTCGATTGGGGCAGATGGTTTCAAACTGTCCTTGAGAATTAGTCAAAGTTTCCTCTCTGATTAAAAAAAAAGGTTGTCTGATATTTTGGACAAATACAAAGTCGTATATGTAGTATCATTTTTCAGTGTCATGAATGGTAGAAAAAAAAGGGGGCTTATTACATCTCTGCATCAGGAATAAAGGAATGTAATTTCTTAGTGAATCAGATATGTGTATAAGGGTTAAGGCAGATAAGCCCTTTAGAGGAAATTCCCTCCTGCTGTTAGGAAAACTGGAGAGTAGAAACTTAGGCTAAGACTTCTCTGATAGCTTTTGAGGAAATTAAATCAAAAGATCTTAGGATACAGCTTGCCCCTAAAAACGTTGAAGGCAAATATTGACTTGTCATTATCTATTGGGAAGTTATTATCACATGAGATGTGAACATGCTTATTTTTTCTATAGCAGCTGTATTAATTGGCTTCTTTGATGATGAGGTAATATATGACACAAATTAGCAAGCAAAGATAAGCTTAGGCAACCCAAGTAAGTTTGTAATTTGCTTGTCATCTCTTTCAGTGACATCTCCTTGAAACTTCTGCAAATTACTCAATTGGTTTTAATGTTTATCTTCAATTGAAGTTGAGTCATTAAATACTTTAGGCTTATATTTTTACTTTTTCCCTTTCCTGATTACTTGGTGGTACTTGGGCTGTGTAGCATGAGATTGTCAATCACATTTGTCAATATATAAGCATATAATGACACCTTCTATAAATCACCTTGCATGTTCTACCAAACTTTCATGTTCAATGCGGAAGACTTTCAAGGTTAATGTACTATTCCCTCAAGGTTTACTGTAGGCAGTAAATGAGGACTAAAGGCTGAAAACATTAACAAGGCTTCATTAAAATCTAGCTTTCAAACCAATGCTCCAAACTTTCCTTAATCCAAATAACAGTATTATCACTTATGATTTGAATGCACCCTGTTGAACATTCAACTCAACACCAGATGTGGTATGTACTCTACATACCTAGCATTTCATCTTTAAGATGAATGACACTATGTTATCTATCATCTTTCCAAACCTATATAGTCTGTTCTGTTTAAAAGCCATCAGGGTTTTAAAAGTCAATCTTCCAAAGTAAGGCCCACTGACAGGGTGTCGAATTCCTGAGATTGTCTACCCTGCCTATAGTGTCTAGATGTCTCTAGAGCCCTCAGGAGTCTTGCTGTTAGAGGCACTGTTTACTGTAGCAGTCAATGAGATCCTGCTGAGACGTGCATAAGCACAATCTCTGGAATGACCTCCCAACTCACTTTGAAATCTCTTAGCTATAAAAACTCATTTGTATTTAATATTTCCCCTTTTGGTCAAGTTCTTTTTCCAACTGCATTGCTAGTTGGTGCTTGGTAATAATCACTCGATCCCAGAGAGGCTCATCCCCGGGAGTCATGTCCCATGCTTGGGGGAAGGTAGTGCATTTATATGCTGAGTTTGGCTTAGAGAGAGGCCACATTTGAGGAACAAGGAAGCTTTCAGGAAGTAACTCTTAGGCAATACATAATACTAGGCAAAGTTTCAAATTCACAAGAACAAGGTTCATAAGTATACACATCAATATCAAAAGCCTGATGTATATGCTCCCCAGTGTAACCTAGTTAGACTCATTCATAATTTCCCTACACATGGCTCTCCTGCTCCTTTTATTTGAACCTATAATTAGCACTATACTTGTTAAGTATATGTCCCATAGACTTAAATCTTCAGCCTGTTCATATGCCAGTTGAGCCCTGAATCTCAGCAGAGTTGCAACATCTACTCTCTAGTTCAATAGACTCATCCAGGACAACTAACAGATGATAATGGCTAATGTCCATCCCAACAAAGAGAGAGTATGTACAACTACAAGCAAGACAGTTCCGTCCATCTGCCCCATGGGATCTGTGATGGTTAGGCTAATGTGCCAACTCAGCCAGGTTATTGTGTCCAGTTGTTTGGTTAAGCAAGCAGTGGACTAATTATAAGAACATTTATGGACTTTAATTATCAGTGAGTTGGTTGCATAGATGGCTAATTACATCTACAATCAACCAAGGAGATTGCTGTCAGCAGTGAGTGATATTTTATCCAATCAGTTGAATGCCTTTAAAGGGGAAATGATTTCAGCATTCAGAGAGAATTTTCCAACTCGGCTTCGGACAGCCAGCATCTCTTGGGAACTCATCAAGGACCTTCTTCGGAACCCCTGGTTTGCAGCCTGCCTGTGGAATTTGGACTTGTGCATCCCCACGTTCACATGAGAGAATTTTATAAAATCTCATACTATTTACAGATACCTCCTGTTGATTCTGTTTCCCTAGAGAATCCCAACTAATTCAGGATCTAAGCCCCCTCTCAATCAGAAATAGAGTGGGCATCCTCATCCCCAAATCCTCAAGATTGAGGAATGAACAAACATAAAGGGGAATACAACTATGGACAAAAGTAGACTTATTATTATTCTAGCAATGGAAGAACTTGTATCACTGAAAGGCAGTGGCCACCAGAGGTATTGAGGGGAGGGAGAGGGAAGAATAGGTGTAACATGGGGCATTTTTGGGGCATTGGAAATATCCTGCATGACATTGCAATGCAGATACAGGCCATTAAACATTTTTTCAAATCTATAAAATTGTGTGGTGAAAAGTGTAAATGATAATGTAAACTATAGACCATGGTTAGTAGAAATGTTTCAAAATGTGTCCATCAATTGTAACAAAATGTACCACACTAATGAAAGATGTTGTTAATGGAGGAAAGTGTGGGAGGAAGAGAGGATGAAGTATATGGGAATCCTCTATATTTTTGATATAACAGTTATGTAATCTAAGGCTTCTTAAAAAATAGTCTTATTTCTCAAATTGGGCAAACAGCCATTATAAAGGTTATTTATTAAATTAATAGAGAATGAAAGTGGATAATCTAATATCTTTTTCTTTCCAGTACAAGAATTCCAGGAAGGGATGGCAATTTATCTGATTTATCTTCACTTTCTAGAGTACTGTACTTGCTCTATACTTATCTGCTCCTTCTGCTAGTGTATTCTATCTTTTGAAATGAGGTCTTGTCCTTCTGCCACACATACTTCTCTATGTAGCTTAACTAGTCAGTGGTAGAGGCTGAGAGTTGATTTTTTTATTTTTTATTTTTGATGGTGTATTAGTCAGCCAAAAGGGTGCTGATGCAAAATACCAGAAATTGGTTGATTTTTATACAGGGTATTTATTTGGTTTAGAAGCTTACAGTTACCAGGCCATAAAGCATAAGTTACTTCCCTCACCAAAGTCTTTTTGCCATGTTTTGGAGCAAGACAGCTGCTGATGTCTGCCAGGGTTCAGGCTTCCTGGGTTCCTCTTTTCCTGGGGTTCATTTCGCTCCAGGCTCAGGCTTGCTTTTCTCCACAAGACCAGCTGTAGACTATCCTTCCTCATGACCAAGCTCCTCTTATGCTTACTTCTCCAGGCTTCAGCATTAAAACTCTAAACTCCCTTCTCTGCAGTGGGGTTTCTAAGTGAGTCCCTGCCCACCAAGGGGATGGGGATGCAATGTGCTACTGACATGGCCCAATCAAGCCTTAATCATTATTTAATCAAGTACAAGTAAAACCTCTGAATCCAATACACTCTAATATTCCCAGAGGAAAAGACCAGTTTACAAACATAATCCAATATTAATGGAATTCATCACTAATATCAAACTGCTACAGATGGTGTTGTTGGTTAGAAGTTTGGGCCCTTCTGGAATTTCCATTAGCACCTATATAAAAAAGTGATCTTGGCCAAACAAACAAACAAAAAACCAAACAGATTTTAGCAGTGCAAGAGAGTTTCAAGACAAGTCACTTAACTGCCACACTCCCCTTCCCACCCAAAGTTTATTTCTGACTCTAAATTCCTTCTAGATAGAATTTGGTAGGCAACACTAAATTGAACTATCTCTTTTCCTGTGTCATATTGTGACTTCTTGCCATTGTATCCATCCCTGGAAACTTACTACGAAATTGGCTCTTAAATCATAACCTTTATTTCCTCCAGCCTGATTCTTACCGTAGTGATTTTGTGCTCTTAATTAGACACTTATCCAATCAGCGTCCTAAACAAAGCAATGCCTTAGCTACCTGTTCTGATTTTTTTAAACCAGGAAATGTGAAGATTGTTAAAAGGTACAAGGAATAATTCATCTGGAGGAACACTGTGGAATAAATTATATCATATTCTTATTTTTGTCTTGTTCTTTAAAAAGAGTTTTCATGCAGTTTGTATCTAGTTGCAGATGCATAGTAATGGAGGTGAAGCTAGCCTCTTTTAAGGCTGAAATGGGTATTAAGGGTACTAGGAAGGCTCAGTGTCTGAAATATCTCTTCCAGTTAACGTCATTATTAAAGATGTCTTCGTTTGGTCTACAAGGAATAAATATTTAGTAGAGTTGGATTGAGAAGGAAAAAATTGTATATGCAATGGGATATCCTATGGGATTTTTACTGTAATCCATAAGTTTAAGAGCTGAGTTGAAAATAAAAGGTGCTATGTATCCACATGTTCTATTTTTAGAAAGCCACCTCCAATTGGGACCAGCTACCTCCTTTTAAGGCTTAAAGATCATTCTTCCATGATCACATTTACCACCATCATTAGCCTCATTATCATATTAATTGCCTTCCAGTGGATACAAATGGAAAAGGAAGATGGAAGTCAAGTTAGGGGAAATGAATTGCTCATGTAGAGAGCCTCTTTCATCCTCTCCAGTGGTGGGGGAGATGGATGCTGCCTCTCCCCAAAATTAAGAGAGGAGGAACCCAGAGAATCACCAAGAGTGTTTATGGGAGAATTCAAACTGCTTCTTATCACCACTAAAGAACTGGAGCTGTCTCCAAAGACAGAACTGGTAACTGTCTCTTTTGAAAGTCAGCCAGCTAATAGACCTGCTCAGTGATTAATGTTACTGAGGGCACAGAAAGACAAGAGCAGAAAATTGATGGATTCAAGAGAGCGATGTCAGTGAAGACACCAGTGTCCAAAGATAACATAAGATAACATGCATTTCTCATTTTCAAGTGGACAATGTGGGCAATGCCTGAGTTTGATCCATGTTGTAGATACCTCCAAAAAGTTAGCGAAAGACTGTAGATTGCTTCCCCTGTGGTGGGAACCAAGGAAGGGGTGAAAGAAGCAACCAAAACCTGGTCTCCCATTTCAAGAAAATATCTAGTATAGAGGTTCTCTCAGGGCTTTCTGCAGAAACCACATCTGAGCTCCAAGAAGTGAGAGCCAACATTTAACACATACCATATAGGCATTATTGACATCCAATGGATGTTAACTAGAGAAGTAGAAACAGAGAGGATCATACATTTACCCAGTAAATTAAGAACTTTGTTGCCCACTCTCTCTTCCTTGTTCCATGGCTGGAAGATCTAAAACAATTAGAGGTAGAAGAAAGAGCCCTGCCACACCCATCCAATCCTGCAACTCTTACAGAGTTTATACTAGTCTGTTTGGGGCAAAGGGAGGAAAAGTGTTTTGAAGTAGATAAGAGACCAAGAAATAAAAAGGACTGAGTGTTGAATTCTAAAAATAGATATTGGATTATGCTTGTAAACTGGTTTGTTCATCTGGGCATGATTAAGTTATGATTAGGGCATTGACTGGGCAATAGGGTGTTGAGCCCCACCCCTTGGTAGGTGGGGTCTCCAAGATAAAAGACATGGCAAAGGACAGTGTTGGAGAAGTTTGATGCTCCTTGAGCTGGATCCCTGGAAAGTAAGAGAGCTTGGTCGTGAGGAAGGAGAGAAGGCCCCTGGATAGAGATGAGCCATTTGCTTGAGAGTTCACAGCCGGCCTTGTGGAGAGAAGCAAAGCCTAGAGAGCCTCACAGTCTACAGCTTACCTTGTGGAGGAAACAGAGGAGCTAAGCCTGGAGAGAAACACAGCCCCAGGAAGAGAGGAACCCAAGAAGTCTAAACCCTGGCAAACATTGGCAGCTGACTTGCTCCAACACGTGCCAATGGACTTTGGTGAGGGAAGAAACTTATGTTTTATGACCTGGTAACTCTGGACTTCTACCCCAATAAATACCCTTTATAAAGACCAACCAATTTCTGGTATTTTGCATCAGCACCCCTTTGACTGACTAATACAGAATTTGGTACTGAGGAGTGGGGAAGTACTTTTGCAATTACCAAAATGTTGGAATGGTTTTATAAATGGATAAGGGGTATTTTTTGGAGGAATTGTGAAATGCTTGATGGAAAAGGCCTAGATCACTTTGAAGAGACTGCTGATAGTAATATGGATGCTAAAGAGACTTTCTATGATGCCTTAGAAGTAAATGATGAAACTATTATTAGAAACTGGAAGAAAGGAGATCCAGGTTTTAAAGTTGCAGAGAACTTAGCAAGATTAACTCCTGGTGTTATATGGAAGACAGAATTTTAAAATGGTGAACCGGAGCATTTAGGTGAAGAACTTTCCAAGGTAAACTCAGAGAATGTGGCTTGGCTTCTCCTTGCAGCTTATAGCAAAATATTAGATGAGCAAAATACACTAAGGACTGAACTTTTGGGCACAAAGAAAACAGAAACTGATCCCAGAAATTCCAAGCCTCTGGAAATTGAGCTCCCAGACAATAGTGCCCCATTTGAAAACTTTAACTAAACTTGGAAGTTGTAAATCAGAATTGAAGATGCAGTTATCTAGGAAAGACTTGTGGAAAGTCTTACTGTCTGATGGCTTGGACCCCTGCTTCCTGCGTGCTAAACCAGTAAAGTGTTTGAGAGAGCTGTATGAACAAAACCACTGTGAGCTTGGACAAAAGAGGACATGGAAAGGAAAGACTGAAGGAGAAACAGCTTTAAGAAGAAACCCATGGAAGTTGAGATCTGGAATTAAGACATCACCTTGGGCCAAGAGAAGAGTCCCACCCATGTGTATAGAGAGGGTGAGTTTGCCCCAGCAGTTGAAGAGGGTGGATGTTCCCACTTGATGTTCAGAAAGAGTTTTGCTGCCCCAGAATACAGGGAGGGTGAAGCACATTCCTCAAAGATTAGGATGGTTAAGGTCAGCACCTCATAGGTCTGAGAGGGGTGCTCCTGTCCCCCATGGATTAGAGAAGGCCAGGTGGTCAGCCCATTGCTATGGGAGGGTTGAACCTGTATGTCAAAGGTTAGGGAAGGCCATGTGGTCAAGTTGTTGCTCTGAGAGGGTTGAACCTGTATGCCAAAGGTTAGGGGGAATGTTGTCTTCACCTCACTGTACTAGGCGGGGCTAAGACTCTAACCCAAAGATTGGGTAAGGTGTGGCAATCACCCCAACACTCTTGGAGGGTGAGGTCTAGAGCTTGGTTGACACCCAGATGCTTGATGAGGGTGGAACCAAGAAAATGGTTCCCTTGGGCAAGCCTGTGGAAAGGGTGGGTCCCCAAGTGGCTCCAAGGAGAAGAAAGCATTGTCTTAAGAATGATTCTTAGACTTTGAAATCGAATGGACGATGCCCTGCAGGTTTACTGAACTGTCGAGGAACCATTATGAATTCCAAAAATATATATTGGATTATGCTTGTAAACTGGTCTGTTAATCTGGGCATGATTAAGTTATGAGTAGGGCATTGTCTGGGCAACGTCAATAGGGCGTTGAGCCCCACCCCTTGGTGGGTGGGATCTCCAAGATAAAAGACATGGCAAAGGACAGTGTTGGAGAAGTTTTTGATGTTGGAGTCTTGAGCTGGAGCCCCGGGAAGTAAGAGCTTGTTCATGAGGAAGGAGAGAAGGCCCCGGGATAGAGATGAGCCATTTGCCTTTGAGTTCACAGCTGGCCTTGTGGAGACAAGCAAAGCCTAGAGAGCCTCACAGTCTATAGCTGACCTTGTAGAGGAAACAGAGGAGCTAAGCCTGGAAAGAAATGCAGCCCCGTGAAGAGAGGAACCCAAGAAGTCTGAACCCTGGCAAACGTTGGCAGCTGTCTTGCTCCAACACATGGCAATGGACTTTGGTGAGGGAAGAAACTTATGCTTTATGGCCTGGTAACTGTGGACTTCTACCCCAATAAATACCCTTTATAAAGACCACCAATTTCTGGTATTTTGCATCAGCACCCCTTTGGCTGACTCATACAAATACTAATAAAACTATTGAAACAACCCAAGATTGTTTGGCTGACTAATACAAATACTAATAAAACTATTGAAAGAACCCAAGGTGACTAAAAGCATGTACTCTGGCCTGATGTCACTACAGGAAATGCTTCTTTGTAGAAAAGAGAGATTGGATATAGCACAGAAGATGACATTTATTTGAAAAGGCAAAACCATTTCATTATGCCAAAGAATTGAATCTTCTTACATAGCTGCAATTACACTGTTATTTTTGAGAACTGACAAATAACACTATTTTAGCACAAATAGCAATATTTGTTATTATTGAGCACTTACCTGGCTCATATTGGATGCTATTATAGATAGCATTATGTATGTCAATCACACTTTTTTGAAATGAACTCTGTCAACTCTTTATAATTTGTGTGTGCTGTAACAGAACACTCGCTATCCTAGAACATACATATTGGGTAGGCCATAGTTAAAAACATATACCCAATATGACTCCAATTATACAAAAATTAAAATGACAGACCAACTTAGGAGTCAGGATATCATCAAATATGATTTGAGATCTTGAATGAATGAAAGTAGAGCTGCTTGTGCTAGTATAGAGACAGTAGCCTGAAAGCAGAAGTAGCAAGTTGACTTCAGGCTTTGGATAAAGAAGGACTATGCTGGTTGAGTAGTGCTGGCACTGGCATGAACGTCAGTGTTCTGTTGGTCAGTGTTCAGCAGGTAGAAGAATCTGCTACTAATACTTGACCCAACTACTTTTCCTAGACCACATATCCAGAAGGATTTAGACTTTGAATAGTCCCTCCCTGAGTAGTTATATATTCACTATATAAAAATTATTTGTCACATATTTGTTAGATTTTGCCCATATGAGAAGTACTGCAGTCAATAGATTTAGTTAAATAAGCAGTTACAAAGATGACAAACATTGACATTAGTGTGGGTTAGCATTAAAATTATAGATTTAACTCCATTAATTTTAAAACTGATACTATGGACTAATTCTATGCTGAAAGGAAAAGGAGATTCATCTGCAAATTTTATCTAGAGATTTTAATTTGTAATTGATTTCCCTTTAGTCATTGTGTAAATTTTTTACAAGCAAAGAAATAGTAAACAATATAAATATCATGTTGATATTTTATTAATCTAATTAGTTGCTTTTCTAAAATCCACTTGGTATTCAATATTAAAAATTCCATGATCCTCTAAGGAAGGAATGCCATCACCTATCATGAAATTAAGCAGTGCTTACAAAATTGCATAGTTTTTATTTCTGATGTGTTAATATGCATAATGCATATTAGGTATTAAATGGATTTGAATATAAGTGATTTTCAGAGCCCGTGTCTTGTAACTTAAGAATCAATTCATTATGGTTTCTTGGAGAATATCTAAACTCATTGTCTTTAATGCTTATCATGATGAAGTACTTTAGATCATTAAAACTTTTCTACTGTCTACATCTAAGATGAATGCATGTCATTTGACTGTCGTGTATTATTTGGAGCTCTTGAGAGCCCTGAATGAAAGGTCATTTTGACCTACTGCACATTTTTACTTAAGAACTGCTTTTAACAATAAGCCACTAGTATACTTGTTTCTGGACTGACTTGAGTTTTTGGCACAATATGAAAAGCATTTGGAAAGTGTAAGTAAAAGCCTTCCGTTTCAGAAGAAATAATGGCCCCATTTGCCATGGAAACTGGAGGACTTTATGAAAATGCACTCCACTGTTTTCTGCAGTGAGCCTAAGATTATTCTAAAAATAGGTTGTATGCCCAGCATCTGCTAGCCAATGCACAAAGATTTCATCTCACAAGGCATTCCTACTTAGAGAAAAACGCCATGCCATTTGAATATTTCTTTTTTCCTATTGTGCGGGTGGTATAGGGACACAAGAGGGACTCAATAATAATTGTTAATTAAATTAAATGTCTTTTGAAAGGCAGCAGATAAAAAGTTGAGTACTCCTCTGGATATAGACAATAATTAAGGAGACCAAATATAGAATTTTCTCCCAAAGTTAAAATGAGTCATATTTAAGCATTTTTTCTTTTCCACAGATAATTTTTATTTATACCATGGGGAGCAAACAAAATAGGATACTAAATGATTATGCAAACTTTAATGGAAAAATATGAGTGAATAGAAACAAAGAACCACTGTTCTCTGATTAGAAGTACCATGTAATCCAGTCATTTGAATCCAGATGCTTTAGTCATTCATGTAGGCAAATAGGGAGCATGAGTGTGACGCCATGTACCAATAACTCAGTTGTGGAGGACCCAAGACCATTGCACGAGGACATATTGCTTAGTTAAAGTCTAAAGAGGCCTCATGTTAGAAGGAAAATGCTATTTGTTAGCTGGAAGACCAATCTAATAAAATGAAAGCAAGGAAGGGCAAGGCAAATATCTTTAAGGTGGGATGTGCCAAGAGGCAAGATAAAGTCCAGTTAGGCAAAGTTCATATTCCAGTGTGAATGTTTTCACAAACTTAACTGAGAAGATATTAAAATAATAGAACAGCACTGGACAAATTAGGCCATTGATTAGCAGAAATATTCATTAATTCCATTTTCAGTCAACAAATACCTATTGAGTGCCTGTGTGTTCCAGGCACCATTTTAGCTGCTAAGAATTAAGGAATGGCTAAGACAGATTTATCCCTACTCTCAAATATTTACTGTTCTGCTGTGAAAATGATACCTAAGAATTCCTTGGATATAATTAAAAGAGAGATAGTTGATTCCCTAAACCCTGTTTGGAGAGGTGAACAAGGTATTTTAAGGAGGAAAGAGTTATAGAAATTTGGCTCATCAGCTTTATTGCTCAGAACCTCAGGGGACCACCTAAATATATAATTCATTGTCCAAATCAGGATACATTTGAGTGTGAATCAAGGCCCATTTAATAATTACCCTGGGCCATAGTTGTACACTGGGACTGTCCTTAGCAGATCAATATATGTAGTTACTCTCTGTATAACTGATATATATTTTGGGGTCTAAATAAAGTTTCTTTTCTATATAATTTACCTTCATTTTGTTGATAGGAATTTTTAAGGGCGTTCATTTTACAATGTAAATGATGATGGATAAGTTTCAGAAATAGCATGCAGTTAAGAACCTGGAGGTAGAAGTTGTCGCCCTAACTCAAGGTCCTGATAACTGAAGTTCAGCCCTACAGGCTACCTTGTGTTTCAGGAAAATGACTCTGTCTTTATTAACTTTTTAATGAAGAGGTAGGGGAAGTTATGGCAGATCTGCTTGTCATTCTTGCAACAAAGTTGGGAGGATTAATGAGAACAAATACATCTTAGCTACTAACCGAATCAATAGTGGTAGTATAAAACTTTGGCAGAGACTTTATAGAAGAGATTCATGCCTTTGCTGGATAATTGGGCAGAAATGTACTTTCCATTCCTTAGATTCTATATCATAACTGTGATGCCAGGGACTGTATCTTATTCACATCTGCGCCATAGCTATAGAAGACACCTAAGATGTATATGCTGTGTGAATCAATCCATGCACAAGGAACTGTGAGAGCTTAAAGGATGGAGTTGACAGACTTTGTCCAAGTCTGCATTTGTTTCCCTAGGTACCAATCCTCCCTGCTCATTTGACATCACCCTTTCGTGGCCCTTCTTTTAAAAACACAGATGATTGAAAATCAGCCTGTGGAACCAAGCAGGCCCAATAATATGGGGAAGGTGGTTCTTGTAAATGAGTGGTAAAATCAATTCGCTGGCCATACCAAAGCATTATTTGCATGAGTTAGCAAGCCTATCTAGAAGATAATCAGCAGCCTCACCTCACAGCTAGTGAACAGGAGGATGTGAACAATATTTTCCTGGAATAACTTCTTCTACACACCCATATTTACTTTCGTTTCTCCTAGAGACAGAATGTTGCTTACAGATACAGGCCGAGTGTTTATGTTCTTTTCATACACATCTAGGAGAAGAGATGCCGTGCTTAAGCTCTCTAACTCATTCTATGTCCTCATAAACTTGAGAGTCACCGTTTTATCTCCTTATGTCTATCTTAAATCCTCCTTGATTTAGTCAGTTGGTTGAAGAAAATGCAGATGAGTAAGGTTTGAATTACCTTGACTGCCTGGTTATAGTGCTTAAATCCACAGGATAACTACTGTTTGGTCATTCCATTTCATGCTATGCCCAGCTGGAACTAGCCTAAGAGTAATAACTGTCTCTTCTTGGTGGTTGTTTAAAGATATAGTAACAGAAGCCTATTTGTCAAAGTGC
>JAQZBX010012069.1:0-41752 GCA_029593785.1 Cabassous unicinctus | reverse complement strand
AGGTAATTAGGAGATAAGAGGCAGGCTGGGAAGGACTATTGATGCTTAATATATAAAGAAGTTTTAATTGACTGTAAAATGTGGAAATGGATAGAGTTGATGGTAACACATTATAGTGAGTTGCAGCTGGTTTATAAATGGGATCAAGGCTGAAAAGGGTAGTCAATGGATCCAAATGTCAATTGAAAAAGCTAGAGAATAATCTAGGGACTGAATAACCCAGTGAACCCAGAGTTGGATGAGAATTGTGGTTAATGGTACAGATACAAGAGTGTCCTTCTGTGAGCTAGAGAGGATATTTGTCACTATTGCAGGGTGGTGGGAATGTGGAGAAGCATGGGAAAAATACAGTTGGTGTGACCTATGGACTGTGGCTAACAACAATACTGTAATATTCTTGCATCAATGCCAAAGACGTACTGTGTTGATACCGCGGTAGGGGGCAGTATGGAAAAAGTGTGTCAAATGTACACTATGGACCATGTTTGGTGGTAATAGTTTGATGATATTATCTAATAATCTGTAACAAATGTTCCACCACGGTGTGGTGTATTGGGGAAGGGGTGTTGTATGGGAATTCTACACATGTGCACGGTTGTTTTGTAAGTTCACAACTTCTGTAATAAAAATACATTTTTAAAAAACTGAAATGCAAGTAGGAATAAAACCATTCAGTTTACCAAAAGAAATACTAAATATAATTCTCTTAGAAGAATTTAACAATTTATGGTAAGTAATTAAAAGAACATTTGGATCAATGTTATAATTTTAAGATGAGAGTTTTGATCAATTCAAAGATGATTTAGGGTTCCAGTTTTTATTTTAATGAGCCCCTAACCCCATGTATTTCCTGTATTCAGGAAGAATATGTACCCTTAGTAATTTCCACAGATAACTGGACATTAGACTTAATTTCTAAATCAAATGAAAATAAATTTGTGTACAATTTTGTCAAGATGCCTTTGAAATATTTCCCAGAATTGTTCTTCAGGAACTGTTAAATTATATCACCTCCAGCAAAGTGATGTGAAAGTTATCTACCCACTCATTATTGTGTTTAGAAAAGAATCATGAAAAAAAGTGTTAACCAAGACTTTTAAATAATTCAACAGATTTTGAAAATATTCTTCAGATAAAATTGTTACCAAGTTACTAATATCCAAACTGACATAATTAAAGAATGTGTTCTATAGCTTTAGTTTTGCTGAAATTTTTATCTTAATGTGGATTTTTTTTCTCATTTATTTATTTATTGTTTAAATGAGAAAATATCTATGTTAAATACTCTGATTTTTAATGTAACTCTCAATCACAAAAGTCGCTTAGAAGTCTGGATTTTTCATTCAAGAAGACTGGAATTTCTGTTTGCAAAATGAATAGAAGTTGGGAATTTCCAGGAAAGCTGGTATGAAAGAATAATTGTTGCCTATCCAGTTAAAAAACCAAGGAATGCTCAACACAGATGAATATTCTGTGATGAATAGTTTTAACATCCTAGTGAAGTACTTCTCTTAAAAATCCCTGTTTATCTGATATTGGCTTCTCTATTAATTCAATAGTGTGCAAATTTGTGTTTTTCAGCGATTTTTTTAAACACATGGAGAAAGCTCTTTTTTTCCTGGCTGCCTTTGGCATCAATATCATCTGTGCATAACCCCACAAAAAGATTCCAAGACATGCTGCTGTTTCTCAAGAATCATCAATATACTTGAAATTTCTTTATTTTTACACATTAGCTTAGAATTCACAATATCAATGAATTCATCAGTTTGCATGAATTATACCAACTTTGTTAAACTAGGAATAATTATCACTTCTTTACATTTTAGTCACATCTATAAGTCAAGAATAAATTGTGTTATTTGACATAGGCACTTAATGAATCATTTGGTTTGCTCTGTCTCTGAATTTCAATGTCATCATGTCTTTTACAGCAGCTTTGGTAAATGCCTTGCTAACTGCTTCGGTAGATTTGGGTTCTGAAATTAAACATAATACTAAAAAGATGCTCTTAAGGACTTAACATTTTCAATGTTACTATGTGCATCTTCTAAAAATTTTTTGTTTTAAAATTTTTATAGGTTTTGTAAAGTAATTTTTGTGTTTCAAAAAGACACTGATTTTGGGTTATTTCATACCAGACATTATGATCAAACTTAGCACACACAATGAAATATATGTTTTCCTCACCAGTACCTAAAATCCAAAATTCAAATAAATTTAGGTTATTTTCACATTAATTTTTCATTTTTGCACCTTGTACTTTTACACCATTAGTAAGAAGTTAGTCAATAATTTAATTTAGTCTTCATACTTATCTGAAGACAGGTGACTGATTCCATCACATAATCCCTTTTAATAAATCAATTTAATTGATATATATTAATAAAGCATAAATCCATCTAAAGTGTACAATCAATGGTATTCAGTATAATCACATAGTTATGCATTCATCTCTTCAATCATTCTTAGAACACTTTCATTATTACAATAATAATAATAAACAAACAAAAAAAAAATTCATCACCTCTGAATCTCTCTATGCTTTCCCTGCCATACATAGCACTACTGTTTCCTTCTCTCTAGTTTATTTGTATTTATAGCTTCTAAAAACAGTTTTATATATTCAATATCACCCATATTTGTATTTTACTTGAGATTTCACTATGTTATACTGTCCCATGTTACATTTTTCAGCTTTTCTTCTAGTAATATGTCCTTAGGCTCTCCCTTTCAACCACTGTCATACCCATATAATAGTTCTGCTAGTCACAAACACCGTGATGTGCACTCAAAATTTCCATTCATTTCCAAAGATATACAACCTTTTAACCAATTCTGCAGAGTAACCATCAGCTTTCCATTCTCTGCCCTCATTCTATTTTCTGGTGACCTATACTATAATTATTAATTCCATGATTTTACATAACATATTTAGTTCATCATAGCGCAATCATACAGTATTTGTCCTTTTGTGTCTGGCTTGCTTTACTCAACATAACGTCCTCCAGCTTCATTCATGTTGTCATATGCTTCACAACTTATTTCTTCTTACTGCTGCATAATATTCCATCACATGTATACCCCACAATTTGTTTATCCATTTATCAGTTGATGGACACCTGAGTTATTTCCAACTTTTGGCTATTGTGAATAATGCTGCTATGAACATCGGTGTGCAGATGTCTATTCGTGTTCCTGCTCTCAGTTCCTCTGGGTATATATCTAGCAATGGTATTGCCGGGTCCCATGGCAAGTCTATATTCAACTTCCTTAGAAACTGCCAAACAGTCCTCCACAGTGGCTGTACCATTCTACATTTCCACCATTGGTAAATAAGGTTTCTATCTCTTCACATCCTCTTGAACATTTAGTTATCTGACTTTTCAGTAGCGGCCAGTCTAATAGGTGTGAAGTGATATCTCATTGTAGCTTTGATTTGCATTTCCCTAACTGCTAGTTTAGATGAACATTTTTTTTCATATGTTTCTTTAACATTTGTATTTCCTCTTTGAACAATTGTCTTTTCAAGTCTTTTGCCCATTGTTTAATTGGGCAGTTTGTCTTTTTATTATTGGGTTGCATGATCTCTTTGAATTAATATATCATGGATATTAAACCCTTATCGGATATGTGATTGTCAAATATTTTCTCCCATTGAGTTGACTGCCTTTTCACCGTTTTGACAAAGTCCTTTGAGATGCAAAAGTTTTTAATTTTGAGGAAGCCCCCTTTATGTATTTTTTTCTTTTGTTGCTCATGCTTTGGGTGTAAGGTTTAAGAAACTACTGCTTACCACAAGATCTTCTTCTAGGAGATTTATGGTTGTCACTATTTAGGTCGTTGATCCATTTTGAGTTAATTTTTGTATAAGGTGTGAGAAAGAGTTCCTCTTTCTCTCTTTTGGATATGGCTATCCAGTTCTCCCAGCATCATTTGTTGAATAGACTGTTTTGCCCCAACTGGGTAGACCTAACAACTTTGTGAAAAAATCACGTGACTATAGATGTGATGGCCTATTTCTGAGTTCTCAATCAGTTCCATTGGTCAATCTGCCTGTCTTTATGCCAGCACCATGCTGTTTTTACCACCGTAGCTAAGTAATATGCTTTAAAGTCAGAAAGTGAGAGTCCTCCATCTTCGTTCTTTTATTTAAAAAACATTTTTGGCTATTTGGGTCCCCTTATCCTTCCAAATAAATTTGATTATTGGCTTTTCCATCTCTGCAAAACAAAAAAGGCAGTTGGGATTTTTATTGTGATTGCATTGAATCTGTAAGTCAGTTTGGGTAGAATTGACATCTTAATGATATATAGCCTTCCAATCCATGTACACAGAATGTCCTTCCACTTATTTAAGTCTTCTTCATTTCCTTTTAGCAACGCTTTTTACCTTTCTGAATCCAGGTCCTTTATGTCCTCGGTTAAGTTTATTCCTAAATTTTGATAGTTTTAGTTGCTATTATGAATGGAATTTTTTTTCTGAATTCCTCAGATTGCACATCAGTAGTGTATAGAACTGCTATTGATTTTTGCCTATTAATCTTGTATCCCACCACTTTGCTGAACTTGTCTATTAATTCTAGTAACCCTGTTGTGGATTTTTTCTTGATTTTCTAGATATAGGGTCATGCCATCAGTGAATAGTGAAAGTTTTACTTCTTCCTTTCCTTTGGATACCTTTTATTTCTTTGTCTAGCCTAATTGCTCTAGCTAGAACTTCTAGCACAATGTTGAATAATAATGGTGACAGTGGGCATCCTTGTCCTGTTCCTGATCTAAGTGTAAAAGTTTTCAGTCTTTCACCATCGAGTACAATGCTAGTTGTAGGTTTTTCATACATGCACTTTACCATATTGAGAAAGCTTCCTTCTATTCCTTTCTTTTGGAGTGTTTTTATTAAGAAAGGGTGCTGTATTTTGTCAAATGCCTTTTCAGCATCAATCTAGAGGATCATGTGATTTTTCTTCTTCAATTTATCAATGTGGTTTATTGCACTAATTGATTTTCTTGTGTTGAACCACCCTTGTATACCTGGGATAAAATCCACTTGATCATGGTATATAATTCTTTTAATATGCTTTTGGATTCTGACTGCAAGTATTTTTTTGAGTATTTTTGCATCTCTATTCATTGGAGATATTGATTTGTAATTTTCTTTTTTTGTAGTGTTTTTATCTGGTTTTGGTATTAGGGTGATGTTAGCCTCATAGAATGAGTTTGTAGCATTCTTTCTTGTTCAGTTTTTTGGAAGAGCTTGAGCAAGATCGGTATTAAGTCGTCTTTGAATGATTGGTAAAATTCATCTGTGAAGCCATCTGGTCCCAGGCTTTTTAATCTTTGGCAGGTTTTTAATGACTGTTTCAATCTCTTCACTTGTGATTGGTTTGTTGATGTCTTCTATTTCTTCAAGGGTCAGTGTCAGTAGTTCTTGTGTTTCTAGGAATTTATCCATCTCATCTACATTGTCTCGTTTTTCGGCATACAGTTGATCATAGTATCCTTTTATGATCTCTCTTATTTGTCTCATTTCTCATTTTATTTGTATCTTCCCTTTTTTTTTCTTTGTTTGTCTAGGTAAGTGGTTGTCAATTTTGTTGACCTTCTCAAAGAACTATTGGTTTTGTTGTTCCTATTGTTGTTGCTGTTGTTTTGGTTTTTTTGGTTATTGTTGTTCTCGATTTCATTTATTTGTGCTCTGATCTTTACTATTTATTTCCTTTGCCTTGGTTTGGGATTAGTTGCTGTTTTTTCTCTATTTCTTCCAGGTGTGCAATTAGAGCTTCAATTTTATCTCTTTCTTCTTTTCTAATGTAAGCATTGAGGGTTATAAATTTCCCTCTCAGTACTGCCTTTGCAGTGTCCCATAGGTTTTGATATGTTGTGTTCTCATTTTCATTAATTTCAAGATAATTGCTGAATTCTCTTGCAATTTCATTTTTGAGTCACTGATTATTTCAGAGTGTGTTGTTTAATCTCCATATATTTGACTTTTCCGTTTTTCGGTTCATTATTGATTTCAAGCTTAATTCCATTATGATCAGATAAAGTGTTTTGTATAATTTCAATATTTTAAAAAAAATTATTGAGATTTGTTTTGGTATCTAACCTGTGGTCTATCTTGGAGAAGGATTCATGAGCAATTGAAAAGAATGTATATCCTCATGTTTTGCGGTGCAATGCTATATAAATTCCTGTTAGGTCTAGTTCATTTATCATATTATTCAAGCTCTCTGTTTCTTAATTTATCCTCTGTTCAGATGTTCTATCCAATACTGAGAGTGGTATATTGAAGTCTCCAACTATTATTATAGAGAAACCTATTTCTCCCTGCAGCTTTGCCAGTGTGTGCCTCATGTATCTTGGGGCACTCAGGTTAGGTGCATAAATATTTAGTATCGTTATTTCTTTTTGGTAACTTGCCCCTTTTATTAATATATCATGACCTTCTTTATCCCTTATAACAGTTATGCATTTAAAATATATTTTGTCCAATATTAGTATCACTACTCCAGCTCTTTTCAGTTACTGTTTGCATGGAATATCTTTTTCCAGTTTTTCACTTTTAACCTTGTTGTGTCCTTACATTTGAGGTGAGTCTCTTGAACACAACATATAGATAGCTTATATTTTTTTATCCATTCTATTAGTCTATGTCTTTCGATTGGGGAGTTCAAGTCATTAACGATGTTATTAATATAAAGGTATTACTTACTTTATCCATTTATTTGGTTTGTTCCTTTGACTGAGCCATCTCTTCCTGTTTCCTAGTATGGCTTGCAATTTTTTTTTGTTGATGCCTAGACATCTGAATATGTTGGTGACTTAACTCTGATAGCTAATTTCTCTCTCTTGCATAGCGTTTTTTTGTTTTGTTTTGTTTTGTTTTGTTGGCATAGCTCTTCTTTGATATTTGGTTCAACTTATTCTAGGTCTTTAAAATTGCCAAGCTTCAGTTATCAAAATCGTGCCAGGGACTCACTAATTGGGTGCAGATTTTCTCCCAAGGATTAGGAAACAGAGAGGACCAAAAGCAGTTTTTGTCCATGCAATTTCCAGACCCGCCAGCAGACGGCACACTTGAGTGCACCTTTCCACAGAGGTATTTCTAGCTCCGTTTTCCTTTGTTTTGGTCTGGTCAGAGCTGAGATTCAAAGCAGTCTCTGCTGGAGGAATTCACTGAAGAAAAGTCCCCTGACTTCCCCTCCCTTTTCCTTGTAACATCTGACAGGGAGGAAGATATCTGTTCCCCTCTCAGTCAGCTGCAGTGAGCCAGAGCTTTTACCCCATCTTATCTTGGGGTTGGGGGAGGGGAGCCCTTCCTGGCCACAACCGGGGTTTGTTAACTCATGTCTGTTTCAGGTTCTTCATCTTTCTGTCCCCTACCCTCCTGGGAGTTGTGAAGCACCGTCCTGTTCTACTAAACCCCAAAGCAGATCCCTTGAACAGCTTTTGGCTCTTTCTACATTGTTTTTATGAGAGAATTGAGCCCAGCCTGCCTAATCCAATGCCATCTTCCCACAATTCCCCACATAAATCATTTTTAGAATCTTCCCCTCTATACTTCACCTAACAGCTTATCTATGGTGGGGTCTATGGGAGGGTGAAAATCAGAGATAGGCTCAATACCAGTTTATTGTTGTGTATCATTCTACATATTTCACATACCAGACAATTCCCATTCTCTAGAAGTGGATTTCCCAGTGCATTTTCCACTGGAAATAATAAAAGATATATGTGAAAATATAGTGCTTGAGAATCAAAAGTTTTGATTTGTGTCACCATACTTCTAATGAGTATTTGTGGAAAGATCAGTAAATGAATTTATGAAGCATTCATGAACACACCCTAACTACTGCATGTGTAATTTTGCAATCTGAAAATTTTGCATATGTACTATTACTTTAGCCCTGCCCTAAGCAATAACATCTATGAAATCACTGGTATTATTTGCCTATTGCTTTCCTAATATAAATGACAAATACATAACTTCTTTGACTACCAGGTTTTTTTTATAAGGCCTCCAGGAATACAGATTAAGACCCAGCCTATTCAATTTGGCTATACTTTAACAATTTTGACAATATAACATTGTCAAAAGGTTGTATTTTAAATGGGTTGACACTAACAGAAACATCGGTTAAAACTATGCCTTTAAAAAAAAAAAAAACATGTCTTTTATCAGGGTACATGATTCTATCTGCCATAGTAGCACATATTTACCACTGAACAGTTTTATTAGTCTCTGTGGTACCTTGGAGCTACGTACCCCAGAAAAACAGGTTCTTAATTGTAATCCATTCCTGTGGGTGTAAACCCTTTGTAAATAAGTTCTTTTGATGAGGTTACTTTAGTTAAGGTATGACCAATCTGAATCACGATGGGTCTTAATCCTTATAGAGAAAGCTACAGAGAGAGAAGTCACAGGAAGCAGCCAGAAGCAGGAAGTCTCTGGAACCTGGAGGAGAAAGGAGAAGACACTGCCATGTGCATTGCCATGTGACAGAAAAGCCAAGGACCAAGGGCTGCCAGCAACCAGCCCAGAATGCCCCAGTCTTCAGAGAGAAAGCATCACCTTGCTGACAATTCTATTTTGGACTTCTCCTAACCTCAAAACCAGGAATCAAATATATTCACATTATTAAGCCAACCCATTATATATAGTATTTGTTTTAGCAGCTGGGAAACTAAAGCAGCCTCTTTCTAGCTAGTAGAATTTGAGAGTTTCAATAGCATTTTTTCATTTTATACTCTCTCTCTACCTTTCGGTCTAAGCTGGTAGCGTTTTTGATGATATAACATTCTCAAGAACTTTGTAGGTCACCCATGCATGTCACAGGGATTCACCCCATTAGATCCACAAATCTTTTTGAGATGATACTTCTCTATTTTGGGCTACACTGTGTTGGCTGAGATCCTCTAGTTTAAGAAGTTCTGTGAGTCATATCATAAATCTCTTCAAAGAGCCTTTTGTATGAATGGTCAGATCTTTTGATCTTTCTGGGGTATTAGCACTTGGTTTTTTCTCTAGAGCATACTTTCCTGACAGCTAATCTCTTAATCTTACCATCTTTTAAAATCTGGCTATGCTGAGAATTTCCAAAATCATTAAGAATCCGATTTCTTTTTGTTGTGGTTTAAATAGTTTTTCCCCTAGTTTATCTCTCTCCTCCTACATATTACTTTAAGCAGTGAGAAAAGTCCACGGAATGCCTTCAACATTTTACTGAAAATCTCCTCAAGTAGGTATCCAAGTTTATCCTTAAAAATTTCTGTTTCCAATATAACTGCAGGATACAATTCTACTAAGCTTTCTTCTACTACATAACACAGTGGTTATCCACCGTTATCCAGTTTCCAATAAAATGTTCCTTACTTCCTTCTGAGCACTCACTGGCAGCATTTTTGTATCCATATTTTTACTAAAAGTCTATTCACAGTGATTTAGGTATTCTCTACTATGTTTTTTACTTCATTCTGAGTTCTCACTAACAGAGTCATGGACATTATATTTCTACTAACAGTCTGTTCAGTGCTGTCTGGGAATTTTCTAACATGTTCTTCAAAATTCTTCCAGCCTTGCCCAGTGCCTGATTCCAAAGTCAATTCCCCATTTTTAGGTATTTATTTTAGCAGCATTCCACTTCCTGTACCAAAATCTTTAAGAGTTTCCTATGCTTCCATACCTTTCAGATCTCTTCTTTTGCCCTCAGCCATGAGAAAGCTCTGTGTTTAAAGGCCCCTTCCACTACCTTATGCCCACATAGATAATCTGGAATGATCTTCTTATATATGTTTATTTATTGGTAACTTTAGTTGCATCTACAATATCTCTTTGGCCATATAACGTATTTACAGATGATACCAGCAGGAGAATGCCATGTGGATAAATTCTCCCTATCACTTGCCCTACCAAATTTTTAAAAATACATTTATAAAGCACTTATAGTTAAACAGAGAGGTACTGGCTCATGAATAGACCAACAGACCAATGAAACAGAAGAGAGAATCTATAACTCACACATAGAAATTCAGTATATAATAATGTGGCATTTCAAATGAAAAGAGATAATGGAATTTTTCATAAATGAGTCAGAGACCATTCCCAGGTATTTGGAAAAGAACATAATTGGATTAGTGCCTTACATTATTCAACAGTATAAACTAAAAATGAGATGGAGACCTAATAAAACCATACAAGTATTAAAAAAAGGACAAGAAAGAGAAAAGTTTTCTATTATGTAATAACAATTGGTTGCATATATGTGTGTATGTGTGTTTGGTACATACATTTACAAAAAATGAATACAAATTTGCTTGATCAAAATACAATAAGCAAATACAAAAGTAAACCAAAAGAAGTGACAAGCTGGAAGAAATTGTTTGCAAGTTATATTACACACAAAGATCTAATCTTGGATAGCATGAGGTCTGAAAGTCATTTGGGAGCTAATAATTTAAATGAAGTGGTTAGGCAAGACCTTAAAGTAAAGGTGACATCTGAGGTGACCTGAAAGAAGTCAGGAACTGAGCCATGTGGAGAAGATACTTTTCAGACTTTGAATATGGTTTCATCAATAAAATTGGAAGTGCCAAAATCCACTCTATACCATCTTGCTGGACAACATAGCAGTTTATTTCTTGGTACGTGAGCTAAGATGGGCAAAATGATCTTTTCCAGGAAAACAGCAAGAAATATTGTGACATTCTATGTTAACCCCACTAAATTGTAACTAGAAGGATGATAGAAGCCTACAGTTATTCATAGCCATTCCGTATATCCTATATTTGTAAAAATAGAAAAAGATCTGGAGTATAAGCTGAAGGTTCTAATTGTTTGGTTGTTTACAAGTGGACATTAAGATTGTAGCAGTGGGGATTAGGGTGACGGTTAGTGGCGGTGGTCATGTGTAGGGAATTTTTCACTTTTCATTTAAAAAGTTTTTCTGTGTTGTTTAGATCTGTAACATGAGCATTTCTTATACTTCTAATGTAAACAATAAGATAGGATTTTAAGTGTAATAAGTGGCATATACAAATTATAATGTTTGTTCATATAATGTCATTTATCCCAAAGTATAATATGAACACCAATGGTAGAAAGCAAGACAATTTTAGAAGTAAATTGAAAGAGTGTATTGTTTAAATTTTATTGATATATTGTTGTGATTAAATCTATTTCTGGCATGTATTCTCATTTTCCCTCTCTGGGGAATCAGCAATAAATGGAGTACTAATATTGTAATTCATTTCTTCATTTTATAAAAAAAGCAATTTATGAAAAAGTCAAATAATTTTCTTTATCAGAAGCCACACAAACTGCTTTTCATGGAAAAATTACATCTTCTTAGAAAATTAAATTGGCTTGATATCATTCACTATGAAAAAACTTAAAATACCAATTTCTTCTTAAATTCAATAAAATGTAGTCTTGAATGGCTAATATACTATATTCTTATTTAAGATCAACATTACTACAGTAATTTGTTGCTACTAATTTATTAATTTAAACAATTACATTTTAAATTGCTGATCCTTGCTGAAATTTCTAATTATATAAATTCTGCAATACTAAATCACAAATTTAAGTAGTATGTTTCAAAAACATCTTTTATTAACTTATATATTTAAACACCTAATAAAATGCATATATAATTGAATGTAATTAGCTAGCTCAGACCTGTAACTAAGATAAATAAAACTTCAAATACCTGTTTTTTTAGTCTATAATATTCATTATCTGGGTATAGTTTACCTTCACTCATGACAACACAATCATCTTTGGGTTTACAAATAATAAAACAGCACATATTGAGTAGTTTTAGTGGAGATAAAACTAACAGATCACTCTTGGGGAAAAAAACAATACCTTTAAAGTCTATTTTATGAGTCAAATGTTTATAGTGTTTTTCAAAATGAATATAAATAATGAATTATAGAATGTTAGAATGAAACTTAAGGCTTGATCAGTTGCTTAGTCAACAGTCATCATCTACCCCATTCTTTTCATCCAATCTAAGATAAGAACATATTTTCATTCTGGTATCTACTCTTTAAATATTCCAGGGTCTAAGCCAGTTATGTTGTCACATTCCCTTTCTCAGTGATTGATATGCCAAAGGCATGTGGCAAAATTCTGTAAGATTCTTACAAAAATCTGTAAGATTCTAAGCCACTGAAGAGTTTCTGGGAAAAATAGATAATTCTTGAAAAAGAGTTAGGAGAAAAATTCTATTTTTCTATCTCCGGACATTGAGTTGTGAAATACTTAAAAAAATAAATCCCATTATTGTTAATCATTTCAAGATAGCTTTGGCATTCTTTACAGCCATAAGCAGTCTGACTACTACAAATCTGAGGAAAACTGTCATTTTGCTTTTGAGAAACTGAGTCTCTCTTCTGTTTCCATGTCCATGAAAGCTGCTCGTGAAAGAGTGATTCAGGCCATGTTTACATGATTATAATATTTGCAGGGAGTCAAATTCTGTTATAAATATTATTGTAATCATTCATACAACAAAAATACTTTAGATTGGTAGTCTGAGTGGTCCTGTCACAAGCTATGATAAATAGTGGCTGGAATTCTAATGATAGGACCACAACTTAAGTTAACCAGGTTATTTTTTACATTAATTATTTGAGAGTTCATACTTCAAATACATAGGCATATCTTTCTGTCGTATCTTCAAAATATATTTAGAATATACCACTTCTATTTTCCCACACCACTACCATCCTTCTATAAGATGCCATCTTCTGTTTTGTGTTTTGCTTTTGGCTTGCCTACCACAATGGACTCTCTAAACGGCAGCCACATAAGTCATATCATGTAACTCCTTTATTCCAACCCCCCAATGGTTTCACATGTCTCTTAAGAAAACAGCTAAATTCTGGAAACTGGTCTGTAAAGCCCTAAATTAACTGGTTCTCTATTATGATCTCATCTGTTATTCTCCTTTTCATTCATTCTTCTCCTGCTATACTTGTATCCTTGCTGTTGCTTAAACATGGCAGGTATATTCCCACACTGGAGCTTTAGCACTTTCTGCTTCCTTTGCCTAGAACACTTCTCCTGAAGTAATTTCATGAATTTTTCTTTCACTTCTTTCAGATCTTTGTTCAAATGCCACCTGGTTAGAGATCATTTCTAACCTTTCTATTTAAAGTTATAACACATATACACATACTATGCTTTTTTCTTTCCCATATTACCAGCTAACATACCATGTTTTTAATTGTTTATTTGTTTATTGTCTGTCTCCCTCCACTAGAATGCAACCTCCACAGAGAAAAGATTTTAGTCTTTATAGTTTTTGTTATCTCCTTCACACATGATCATGGCAAATGTGAGAAATTAAATAAATATTTTTGAGTGGATGAATTAAGGTTAACTTGGTCAAAACTGGAAAACAAAGGAGTTTCACCAAAAATCCCATTACCTATCCACTTGTTAAAATTGTAGATGTATAACAACCAAAATTAATACAAACATCTCAATCTAAAGATGAATGACAAGCATGAAAAATACATAAGTGATGAAAAATGTAGACTGAAAGTAGAACATTTCATTCCACTATCACATTCTTCTGGCTTTACTATATGAAGTACAAAATTATAAGTATGTAGTACAAACAAATGGTATTTAGGATTTCACATATGAAACTCTTGGTTAATTGAAAATTTTTTTCAGAAGGAAAAATAAAGATTCTCTAGCACACACAACCCAGGAGGAAAATAAAATTAACAAAACCAAATATGAAAATATTTTTAATATGTGATATAAAATAATGAACTATTACTTGTTTTGTTTCATGTCTCAGTTTGTGTAACTTTTTAAATTATCATATCAATTTACGGCATTTTCCATAGAGAAATATCCTTGAATTCAAGTAATAATCTGAATTAAACATAATAACGGGAAGAAGAAATGAACACAAACTCTCCTGCCAAAATAAAACCGAGGCAGCATTAAAATATTTAAAGAAAATAATATAAGAATCTTACATTTGTATCACCAAATGCTTAAAAGGAACTCCAATTAAAATTAATCAAATAATATTTGTAAATTATACTAAAACATATTAACTAAAACTTAGTGCTGACATAGAGAATATAGGCTTTTTTTCCCCCTAACATATACAAAACCAACATAGTAACTAGAAAATGATTGAATTTACAAACTTGTAGCATTATTCTTCTTTAAAGATTACTGGAAGTAACCAACATTTACAGTATCTAATATTTAGAAATAATCTCTAAATACAGATTGTGGAGTACAAGAAATACATCTTGACAATATAAAAAGATGACATTTGCAAAATCATTATAGCTATTTTCATCTAAGAGTTAATCACATGGTAAAAAAATATAAACAAAATAAAAGTGATTTCAGGTATGTGTTATTTATTACACTGGAAGCTGATTTTCTTAGTACTCAATTTCCTTAAAAATTATAACAATTTATAATACTTATAAGAAATATAAAAAACATAAATTATAAAAACAATTTACAACAATCATAAAGTTTCTGAAATCTAATATAATCTCAACTCAAAATTACTTAGAAAACTACTTATTCTAAGTAGTAAGTATTAAGTCAATTAAATGACAAATTGCATTGAAAAACAAGGAAAATAATAATGAGGAAAAGGAAAACAATCATTTAAAAAACATATTTAAATAATGTAATCACAAAAAGTCATTACGCAGTTTAGTTATATTTAAAATGATAGTCCCAAATTCTTTGAGATTCAAAGAAACAATGCTAATACCAACAACATCTAAAGTCATGAAATTGAGTAAAGAGTGAAAACAGTATAAATTCAGCTTTTAAATTGCCAATCAGTTGCCATACAAGTTCCAATAGATAATGGGACAATTTGTATAAATCTATAGGATTAATGACATGGAAGCCAACAAACTGAAATAGTGAAAATGCTGTCATTTAAAATGAGTTGGAAAAAAAAAGTTTTAAGAACTTGGGGGAATCTGAAAATGCAGGCAAATAATTTAAGCCTTGGTAGAAATATAAGGCATGTGATTCATACTAGAGTTTCTGGCCTGTACCATAATTGCACTTTCCTTAGCATCACAATATCATTTTGCTAAAACAATTAGTTATGTTAATATTAAAAAGTTTTAGAGATCTTTATCATAGCTTTGTTTGCAATACTTAAAAATTGAAAATATCCTTAATGTAAGAAATGGTCAAGCCAATAACATATTCTAAAATACAATATGATGTTGAAATAGGCTTTTATATATTACAAGGAGAAGCATGCTATTGTTACTCTCTGAATATTATAATTTTTAAAAATATATTGCAAGTACTGTGTATTTGTGTACAACAAAATGTTAACAGTGTCTACATCTGGCGGGTCAGGTTATAGACTGATATTTTCTTTTGGCCTGAGTATATTCTAAACTTTAAGGAATGAACATTAAGTATCTGTGCCATACAAAAATTGAAATACAAAGAAGAAGCAGAAAATTATAAATACAAAAGCTTGATGTGTTAAATATCAGAAACTTGTAGAATTGGTAAATAAATCCAAGAGCGATCTCAGTTTTTTAACATATTCAATTTATAAAACTGGGCAAATCTAACTTTAAAAAGTAAAAATAATATATACAACTATAAAGAAGAGACAAGCAAAATTTAAAAGAGCATACTATAGCAAAGCATTTGAAAATCTTAGTCCATTTGCATGATATTCTGGGACATTAAAAAATTGCAAAATAGCCTTAAGAATAAACATATAGACTGATAAGATATGATATGATGAAATAAAACCCATGAAAAAAGCCCATGAAAAGTAAAACAATAATTCAGACAAAAACCCTTGTTTTCACCAAATGTTATAAAACATTTAAGAAAAATTATTTACATCTATGTTAACTTCTCCAGGTAATGAGAAAAGAAAAGCTTCACAATTCATTTTATGAAAGTAGCACAATCTTGATTACAAAATCTATCAAATATAGAACAAATTAAAAGCACTGAATAAAGATTCACTTATGAATATGGATGCAAAATCCTAAATAAAATACTTGCAAATCAAACTCAGCAGTAAATTAAAAGAACAATAAACCATAACCAAGAAGGGTTCATCCCAAGAATTTTTAAATGGTTTAATACTTTAAAAACTATTAATATAGAACATCCTTTTAATAGGTCAAATGAGAAACTCTAAAATCATCTGCACAGATGCTCAAAAAGAATATTGTATAAGCCAACATCTATCTCTAAAATATGGTTTTTATACCTGACTTTATTAAAAATTATTTATCATGATAATGAGCATATATTTGAAATCAACATTTAGATACATTTAACAATCCTTTCAAATAAAATAAGAGGAAAGAAAAAATGAAAGCCTATTTCATAGATATTATTTAATATTTAATATACATGCCACACAATGAAATATATACATAATAAGTGTTGAAATCTTATAATAACATATTAGTAATATTTATTTATATATATTTTACCTCATTTTATCCAAGCCATACATATGCATATTATGAAATGAAACAATATTCATTTCATAGTCCTAAAACTTTGGTTGTAGTTAAACTTAAATCAATTTGAAGTTCATATTATTTTTAAAGTACTTAAAAAAATTTTCAAGATGTTTTCTGGTTTACAAAAGTCATTGTTTGTAGAAATGAAGAGGGAAAAATGTATTTTCATACATCCAATGACAGTACATATTAGAGACAAGAGTATGTTAATGAGTTAAAGACTAAATTGGAAGCACGATATGCCTTGAAATTTTAAAAAATCAGTTAGGTTGTATGTCCAATTAGGCAGCACAAATCTTTCATTTTTCTCTTGAACTAGAAGTTTCAATTGCATACCAAAAAATAAAGCATGGAAATGATGCACATCATTGATTTTAATTGAGTGCTTAACATGTACTCTTTGAAAAGCTAGCTTAAAGGTTTTTATAATTAGCAAAATACAAAAATATTAATATGTATATAAACTTTATCATGTTCTCATCTTCCTTATAAAGTATGAAGGTCCCTCAAGTTATTTCTATAATTGAAAATTTTTGCTATCCGTACTTATATAGTCACACTTTCCCATCAAAAATAACATTTTTTATGACATCAAATTAATGAGGAATAGTCTTGCCATTTTAGAGTTGATCAAAGAAATTTTACAAATGATTGTAGGTTTAGTGAATGACATTTTCCCTCTCAAAAATATTTTATTAACAGTGATATTTTATAGATGATGAATCTCAGCATGGTTAGCAAATTGAATCATAACTATTTGACAGCACTATACATTTTTCAATATTTTATTATTTGTGCTCTTCTTCCCTAGTACTTACAGTAATCCCTGGCAAATAATTATTCATTTTGGAAATCTGCATAATTTGTTTAAATTATCCAGAGATTATTTGAATATATACATTCCACCTCATCAAGTTCTTTTCAGACTCAAAAAATTGCAGGGTTTCCCCTCTGTCTGTCTTTTCTTTCTCCCTCCCCTCCCCTCCCCTTCCATTCACTCATTTATTCAACAAGCATTTATTGAGTGCCAATAGGGCACACACACTGTGCAAGTTACTAGAAGGTAAGTCAAAGCAGAGTGAAGGAAGTGAAGAGATGATTTCACCAAGGATTTTCCTCTTTCCAAGCTGAGATTTAAAGCAAGAAGATTCAGCTGGATAATGGATATGTTGAAGAGAGGAGCAGAGTTTAATCCTGACTTTATAATTGGAGGGAACAGAATTTATGAACAGCTGGAATAAAGACATCAAATGACACAGTCCAGGATCTTCAAGTAGTTCCATTTGGCTAGAGCAGAAAGTGAGAAGGAAAGGGGTAGCAAAGAGAGAGACTGGAGGGATAAGTGAGGGCAAATTACAGAGACTGGTATTGCAATCTAGTAAAGATCAATTTCTCCCAAATCTTTCATCCCATCTCATCCCCTCTGGCACATCAGCCCAGTTTTTTAGTTTACTGTTGTGAGCTTGTCCTATTTTGGATTTTTCTCGATTGCCTATACAGCCATGTAAGTCACTTCCATATTAACTCTAGTGCACATTCCCTACACTGCATGAATGAGGACAAAATAAAGACATTTTAACAGAAACAAATTTTAAGAATTTACTGTCAGGTGAATCTCAATAAAAATGCTTGAAAATATATACTTTAGAAACAAGGAAAAAATTCTAGTTGGAAAGTTTGACAAGAAGAGATGTGTGGAAAAATGTTAATTTGGAAAAAATATAAACAAGCATTTATTGTATAAATTAATGATAAAATATCTAATATACAGGACTTAAGAAATTAGATAGGCATAAAATGATGGAAAGATAGAATACATGTCAGGAAAGGATCATAAGGTCTTTAAACTGTTCAGGAAGAAGGCATGATGTTGATTATGCCTCTGATGTATAAAATATGCATTCGCAAAATTCTAGAAATAGTTTATTACTTTCAAATTTGTAAACTAAAAAATAGAATGAGAAAAAACTCAATTGTAAACATTCTAAACTTATCTTCATCTAAAATCAGTTTCTCATTATAAGCAAAAATTGTATAGAAAAGTAAAAAGAAAATGGAGATATCTACTATCATTCTAAGGTATTTTGACACTGTTCCTACAGTAATTGATAGATCAGTAAGAAAATAAATCAGAAAAATGTAAGATTTAAATAAAATAATTGGCACAATTAACAAAATGAACCTACTGAGAATTATATCTCCAAATCAGAGAGCACATTTTTTCTAAATGGAATATTTATGCAAATTGCCCATTTATTACAACACAAATTAAACCTTAAATTTTAAACAATTTCTGCCACATAGACCACATTTATGAACATATAAAATTGCATTAAAAATCTATTATAAAAAGATCATTGTAAATACCTACAAAGAGGAAAGGATTAATTTGTCCAAAATTGACCATAGGTTAAATTTGCAAAGAAGGAATTTGCTTCTACAAAGTTCCAGGGTAACTGGTGAAAGTTCATTTTAGAAAGAACATCTAAATAAATAGAGAGATAGGTGATGTTTATGGTTAGGGATCCCTATCATAAAGATTTCATTTCTCCTCCAAATCATCCAAAAATGAATGCAATTGCAACAAAATTACTGAGAGAACTTAACAAGATAATGCTAAAATTTATATGGGACAGTGGGAGCCAAGATTAGCCTAAAACTCCTAAGAAAGTATTAGGCTGGGGATAATCACCACCATAGATAATCAAGACTCATTATAGAAATTTACCAACATATACATGGTGTATTGAGGTAAAGATGGCCAAGAAGACCAACAAATTAGAAAGAGAACAAAAAAAAGAGATAATCACAAATATGGAAGCCTGATATATAGCAGAGTTGGCAATGAATATTGATATATAAAGAAAAAACACCTCAATAATTTGTATTGTAACAATGTTTCTATACAGAAATAATGTTACTGGAACCTTAGCTCATACCATACCCATATATTAACTTCATATTGATTAATCACTTAAATATGAAAAGCAAAATTCTAATACATTTAGAATAAAATATGGGATAATATTTTTATGACCTTAGGGTACAAAAAATATTCTTCAACAAGAAGTTCAGAAAAGTACAAAGTTCAAAGGAAAATATTTTTATCTTTTAATACATTAAAATAGAAACTTCTCTTCATCAGGAGATAACAAAATAAATGAAAAGAAGACCAGAAGATATTTTTAATATATATAACTTAAAAAGGTTTCAAATCCAAAATATACCACAAATTCCTACCAATCAATAAAAAGAAAAAAACAATATATGGGGGGAGGGCATGGGCAGATTTTTCACAGAATGAGCCCCCCCAAAAAAACATTAAAATTTGTTCAGTCTTTTTAATCATTATGGATTAATGAAAAACTCATAGTGAGATACAATTGAAGAACCAGGTCAGAGAGATTCAATGCATAAGAAGGACTCAATCTGCCACTGTTGGTTTTATAAAGGAAGACAGCCATGAGCCAGGGAATGAGGGCAGCCTGTAGAGGTTGAGAATGATCTTCAACTGACAGCCAACCATGGGAACCAGGACTTCAATTCTATAATTTCTAGAAAGTAAATTTTACCAACAATTTGAATGACCTAAAAGCAGATTCATCACTGATTTTCCAGAAAGGAATGCAGGTCTCCTGACAATTTGATTTTAGCCTTCTAAGAGGTGGCACAGAGGAATCAGCTAAGTCATACATGTCCAGACTTCTGACACAAAGGATATGTGAGATAATAAATAGGTGTTGTTTCAAGATGCTAAATTTGTGGTAATTTGGTATGGCAGCACTAGAAAACTAATAGAGACAGAAAATTGGCTAAGTACTATTTAATTATTGACAGGCAGAAAGATTTAATATTCATGGCTCAAAACTAAAATTCATTATTTTTTATTTTTAAATATGAAAAACTCACCATTCTTGACAAAGCAGCTACTTCATTTCTTGTTGACTGTTTTTCATTCAATGCTTCAGTCACTGCCCCTTTATTTTCCTCAATAGTATCATTAATATCTTTTACTAATGTACAGTAGTGAATATACATATTTTCAAGTTTCTCTATTTGTTTCCTAAGAGAAAAACACAGATGATTTTATCCACATTGAAAAGAAAACTATATTTAAAATTATGTTTAAATTAGTTCTGATTTAATAGAATGAATCAATTAAATTTATGTATTCCTAAATTTTCTCCCATCCCAAATTAACTCCCCAATATCTGAAAAGTACCACCTAGTTATCAGGTAAATAGGGAGGAGAAGAATTCACCAGTAGTATTTATATTTTCAAAGGAAATGAATTGAGAAAAAAATCTTTAAATGATTAGAAGTTGGTGTTCATAATTGTATTAGTTCAGCCAAAGGGGTGCTGATGCAAAATACCAGAAATCAGTTGGTTTTTATAAAGGGTATTTATTCGGGGTAGAAGCTTACAGTTACCAGGTCATAAATCATAAATTACTTCCCTCACCCCACTCTGTGAGGGGCTTCCTGGGTTCCTCTCTTCCTGGAGCTTGATTCTCTCCTGTCTCAGGCTTGCCTCACTACACAAGGCCAGCTGTAGACTATCAGGCGAATGGCTAGTCTCTTTTGCCAGGGCCTTCTCTCCTTCCTCACAACCAAGCTCCTCTGTATGCTTACTTCCTGGGGCTCCAGCTCAAGACTCCAACATCAGAACTCCAACTCAAAAAACCCCAACTCTCTCCTTTGCCATGTCTATCATTTTTGATTCCTCACCCACCAAGGGGCAGGGCTCAACACCCTACTGACATGGCCCAATCAAAGCCCTAATCATAACTTAATCATAACTTAATTATGCTTGACCAGTTTACAAGCATAATCCAATATCTATTTTTGGAATTCATAACTATATCAAACTGCCAAACTGCTACAATAATAAACCAACTTTTGATTTGATTTCAGATGAGATACTTAAGCATCTTTGTTTCAGGGGTTGACCAGTGTTAAGGATAGAAAGTTAGGGGGGAAAAAAGAAAGAGGAAAAAGAAGAAAAGAGGAAGTAGAGGTGGAGAGACCAAGTTATTATAGCCCTGGCTTACTGTTGTGTCTCCCCCATAGTATAGTATTTTCATAAAATATCAGTAATAATACAGAAAATCCAAATGTTTTAAATACACCATAAACAAATCAAAAGAAAATAGTCAAAAAAACAAAGTTAAAAGACTGGGTGATTTATTGCAACCCATATTAATGACAAAAGAGTAAATCATTCATACGTAATGGGCCCACTACAAATCAATAAGGAATAGAAAAAGCACCCAATAGAAAAATGAGCAATGAATAGAAACATGCAATTCACAAGAGAATACATGTGAATGACCATTAAATATATGATGTGCTTATCAAATTGGCCCAGATTTCCCATGGACCAACCTTGGTTTCCGGAGTATAATCAAATGAAACCAAAAGATACAACCTCCCTACAGAAATGAAAATCAATGCAACAAATGAATAGGCAAAGACAATGATCTATCCAGTCAAGATTAGCAGCTTAATTTGGTTGTGGAATGGAGTCAGATGAATGGACACACACTGGAAGTAGAAAAGTAGAGTTGAGAAACCAGGTGGTGTTCTGGGTATGCAAAACAAGGGAAAGAAAGAAATCAAGGATTAATTCCAGGGTTTCTTTTTATGATCAGTTACATATTTTTTTTTTATTTTACCAATAATTATTTGCATATATAAAGCATGGAAATAAGAATCAAATTAATTGTGTAAGGAAAGGGAATAAACCCAAATGAATTTCAAGGTCTTTGTCTGTCTTCCATTTCCCTGAGATTTTATCTGGACTTAATTTCAGAAAGTTAGTGGGCAAATCAATAAAAGATTCCTTTTAAATACAGGATTTACCAGAGTTAGGGCACCTCTCAGGGCTGTAGATGGGCCATGCTCTAGAATATCAAACAAAAATATGGTTAGAGAGAGTGAGTGGCACTGCTTTTTGCTACTTCTACGTTCAACTTAACCAAACTTCAGATCTTAAGATTAAAGCGAAGAACTTCAACGGGCATACACTGATTAATCTCAGCTGGAGAGAACAGCATGGAGGGAAGAGCTGGAACCTGATCAACACATCATAAAAAAAAAACCAAATACAGATTTAAAAAAAAGAGCCAGACACAGGCGGGAGCTGTCCAGTTAAATATGTGGCAAAACAGCAAAATGTACCTCTTGGTTATGACAACCCTCAATCTGCCTATATCTTGGGTCATCCAGTCAAGATTAGTATGGCCTTCTTTCATCTACTATGTTCCAGTAGTTCAAGTCTTCCACTTTCTTGAATTATGCTCTCTTTTTCCTAGCTTACTGAGATTATTTCATGGGAGATAATTTTGGGGGGAATTACATGTCTTTTTTCTGCCTTTATTCTATCATCATATATAACTGATAATTTGGCTGGCTATAGAATTCTGGGTTGACAATAACTTACGCTGAGAATTTTGAAGGTATTATTCCTTGACCTGTATGCTTCTAGGGTTGCTTTCAGAAAGTCTGAAACAAAACTGATTGATATCTAGCCTGGTTTTTTTTTTTTTTTGCTTGTTTGTTTTTTCTTCTGATCTCAATGTCTAAAATTCACAATTATGTGCCTTGTTACAGAATCAATATTGATTCACTGTTCTAAGCCCTCTGTGGGCTTTTTCTATTTGGAAACTTATCCTTTAATTATGTACACTTTACTTGATTGATTTCATTGATGAATTTTTCCTCTCCATTCAATTATTCTAGAAATTATATCACTTATATATTGGATATTCTGCACTTGTCCTCCAGCTTTTAAAAAAATATTTCTCCTCTTTGTTGCTACTTTTCACTCTTAATTTATGGAAGATTTCCTCAATGTCATCTCCCAAACTTCCCACTGATGTTTTAATTTGAGATTCTGAATATTTAATTCAATAGATATTTCTGGAAATCCCTAGTTTGTTCACTGAGTATATTTTATTTATTTATTTATTTACTTACTTACTTACTTATTTATTTTTACCATTATCCTTTCATTATTATTAGAGTATTAATAAGTTATTCTGTTAGTTTTATTTTTTACATGCCTTATTTCTGTTTCAGTTTGACCTTGTTTTCCATTTTCCAAATAGGCTTTTCTCAGATGTCTGATAATTTTACTTTGTTTGATTATTTTAAAGATATAGAACTTAAAATATGTTTGGAAGCTCTTCATGTGTGGATGCATCTAATTGATCAAGTGCATTTTCCAACTTTGTAGCATGTATCCTTGTAGGGTTACCTAGCATTACTATTTGTAGTGTAATCTCTAATATCAATTTCTCTTGAGCAGGTCAGACTCTCCAGATAAGATTCTTCTTTATCCTTCCATATCTGGAAAGTAAAGGTCTACCTATAGGAATTCTGGATGCCAAGTAGATGATGAGAGCTGGAAGACTCAGCATTCAAAATGTATACATTTGGTTAAGTTTCCTTCTTTTGAAATTAATTTTCCTTCTCTAAATGATACTGTTACCCCTGACCAGAGAATAAACTATAGCCTTTTGTCTGAGTGGGAGACGGACAATAATTCAGTGTCATAGGATGTTGGAATTAAGCAGTATTTTAGTTGTCCCTTTATCCTCATTTCTGGAAGAAGTTAATGTCACTAGTTTGTCAGCCTTTAGAGAATTTTTTCGTGTAAACTTTGCTATGAGGCTTTCCCCACTGATAGTTTAGATTTCATCATTCTCATATCTGTAAAGACAGAATAAATTTAGAAGAATAAATCATTCTTCCTGATGTTAAGAATTACAAGTACAATAATCAAGACAGTGTGGTATGGGCAGAGGAATAGACACATAGATCAAAGGAACAGAATTTAGAACCCAGAAATCGGCCCACACAAATATGCCCAACTGATCTGATGAAGTTCCAAAAGCAATTCAATGGAAGCAATTCAACAAATCATGTTGGAACAATTGTATATTCATAGGCAAAAAAAAAAGGAATTTCTAAGCAAACCTCACACTTATAGACGATTTAACTGAAAACGTTTCCTGTATTTAAATGTAAAATGTAAAACCAAAATACTTTTAGAAGAAAACACAGGAGAAAACTTTTGTGGCTTACAGTTAGGACAAGATTTCTTACATATAATGTAAAAGATATTATCCATAAAAGAAACAAATTGTTAAATAGAATTTCATAAAGATCAAAAACTTTAGCCCTATAAAGTGGATACAGGGATAAAAAGACAAGTCTTTTCTAAAAGGTAGAAAATGTTTGCAAATTAAATATCTGATAAATGACTGAATCCTCAACATACAAAGAATTCCCCAAACTCAACAGTTAGTTGAGAAAGTTATCTAATAGATAATAAACATAGCAATTAGAAAATGGGCAAAAGACTTAAACTCTCCAACAAGAAGGTATGCAGTGATAAATAAGCATCAGTGGCCATTAGGGAAATGCAAATTAAAATCATAATGATATATCACTACACATCAATTAGAGTAGCCAAAATTGAAAAAAATAGTGATATGGAGAAACTGCTTCTCTCATGCATACTGGTGGACTGTACAATGGTTTGGCTGCTCTGGAAACCAGCTTGGCAGCTTCTTATAAAACTAAGCATACGCTTATCATAAAACCAAGCAATCACACTTTTGGATATTTATCCAAGAATAATGAAAATTTATGTTCAGAGTAAAACTGTTATATGAATATGAATAGTAACTATTTGAATAGCAAAGAACTTGAAACAACCTAAATGTCCTTCAATGAGTGAATGGTTAAACAAGCTCTGGTATATCCACACAATGGAATTCTAGTCAGCAATTAAAAAGAATGAAGCATCTTAAGATGGGGACATTATCTTGGATGATCCAGATAGACCCTAAAAGCAATAAAAGGGAGGCTGAGAGAGACTTTACCACATGCATACAAAGGAAAAGATGATATAATGTTGGAGCAGAGAGAGCTTTGAAGATACTGGCCTTGAAGATTTGAGTATGCACCCTAAGTCAAGAAATGCCAACAGCCATCTGAAGATAGTAGAAACAAGGAACAGATTTTCCCTTAGAGCCTATAGAGAGAGCGTACCCCTGCCAATATGTTTATTTTGGCTCAGTGATACTGATTTTGGACTTCTGGTATCCAGAACTGTGAGAATAAATTTTTGTTGTTTTAGGCCATCAAATTTGTGGTAATTTGTTAAAGCAGCTACAGAAAAGTAATACTAATAAACAATTAGAAGATGAAATTACAAACAATAATTATTTCAATCAAAACTCCAGAAGTTTTTTCATGTATACTGATGGGTTGATTCTACAAGTTACATGGAAATAAAAAACATCCATAATAGACTCCATGCCATTGAGGCTGATGCCCATCCTCCACTGGAGGTACAAACCACCTTGGGACCTATTCCGCAACTGGAATTGGAAGCTCTATTTCCCAAAAACAGGGAAGGAAGAGATGTTGGGCTCCAGCTTCAGCTAATGATTAGTAAATTTGGTGGGCTAAAATATAATCCTGAGAACAGCTAAAGTTTGAACTTGTCCAAGTCAGAAAGAGGCCGGTAGTCACCATCTTAATTCCACGGCTGACATGAGGGGAAGCAGGGCTGACTGAAAATCACAGTGCTGGTAGGGACTGGCTTCTTTCCATCTAGATCAGATTGCTGCTCTATCCTAAGCCCCAGGCCCACCTCGGGCAGGGAGGAAGCTGGGGGAGCTGCGCCAACCTCTCCGGGAAACTACAGGCCATGCCGCAGAGGCCTGTGATCATCCTACTCTGGCAGCACAAGCCACTCCAGGAGCTATTCTGTAGCAGGAATTGGAAGCTCCATTTCCTAAAAACAGGGGAGGAAGAGACAGTCAGCCACTGAATTCAGCTACTGATTAGTAAATTCGGCTGGCTAAAGTATAACCCTAAGAACAGCTAAAGTTTGAAGCTGTCCAAGTCAGAAAGAGGCTGGTAGCTGCCATTTTGACTCCACCTCCAGCATGAGGGGAAGCCGGGCTGACTGAAAATCACAGTGATGATAGAGACTGGTTTATTTCACCCAGATTGGCCTAGAGCCCTAGCCTAGGTTTCAACCCCACCTCTAGTAGGGAGGAAGCTGGCAGGCCCTGCACCAGCCTATCCAGATAACTGCAAGTACATTTGGCTGGCACAGATTGAATAACTGGAAGTCTACCGGAGCAACTGCAGTCATCTTGGACCTACACTGCATAGATTGCTGCCCACACCTGCAGTACCATCCCTGCCCCAGGCATGGGAGAAAAGGGTGTGAAGCTTCATCATTCACTCTGGGCAACTACAGTCTAGGTCTGCATGAGTTGGATTATTCCACATAGCTGTGGCTCTCTCCCTATCCCTGTCAAAGGAGAAAGTTGGGAGAAGCTTCATTGGTCCTTGAGGCAATTAGGGCAGCTTGAGCCTCCACAGCTTATGGCACCAACTACATCCTTGGCTCCTACTACAAAACCAGCAAGGGAGAAAGGGCAGGAAGCCCTAAAATAAGGAGAAAAACTACACCCAGAATAAATACTCTAGTAAGCCAGATGCCAAAACATCAACAAAAAAATTACAATCCACCCCAAGAAACAGGAAGATACGGCCCAGTTAAAGGAACAAGATGACATAAAGGAGTTGAGACAACTAATCATAGAGGTTCAAACAAATCTCCTTAATAAATTCAATGAGATGGCTAAAGATATTAAGGATATTAAGAAGACATTGGATGAGCACAAAGAAGAATCTGAAGGCATACATAGAAAAAGAGCAAATCTTATGGGAATGAAAGGTACAATAAATGAAATTAAAAATACACTGGAATCATATAATAGCAGATTTGAGGAGGTAGAAGAAAGGATTGGTGAGCTTGAAGAAATGGCCTCTGAAAGTGAACATACAAAAGAACAGATGAAGAAAAGATTAGAAAAATGTGAACAAGGTCTCAGGGAACTAAATGACAAGTGATGTAAAAACATATGTGTCATGGGTGTCCCAGAAGGAGAAGAGAAGGGAAAAGGGGCAGAAGAAATATTTGAAGAGTTAATAGTAGAAAATTCCCCAACCCTATTGAAGGATATAGATATCTATGTCCAAGAAGCACAACATACTCCCATCCAAAAAAATTCGAACAGACGAACTCCAAGACACATACTAATCAGAATGTCAAATGCCAAAGACAATGAGAGAATTCTGAGAGCAGCCAAAGAAAAGCAATGCATAACATATAAGAGATACCCAGTAAGATTAAGTGCTGATTTCTCAACAGAAACCATGGAAGCAAGAAGATGGTGGTATGATATATTTAAGATACAGAAAGAAAAAAACTTCCAGCCAAGAATCTTATATCCGGCAAGATTGTCTTTCAAAAATGACGGCAAGATTGGAATATTCACAGCTAAACAGAAACTGAGAGAGTTTGTAACCAAGAGACTTGCTTTGCAGGAAATACTAAAGGGTATGCTACAGCCTGAAAAGTAAAGATGGGTGGAAAGGCCTGGAAGAGAGTCTAGAAATGAATATTATATCAATAAAAGTAATTAAAAGTGTCAAAGGAGTGATGAAAATAAAATATGACAGGTAAAACCCAAATACTCAGGAATAAACTTAACCAACGATGTAAAGCACTTATACTCAGAAAACTACAACTCATTGTTAAAAGAAATTTTTAAAAAGACCTAAATAACTGGAAGAACATTCCATGCTCACGGACTGGAAGACTAAATATCATTAAGATGTCAATTCTACTTAAATTGATATACAGATTCCATGCAATCCCAATAAAAATTCCACCAGCATTTTTTAAATAAATGTAAAACATTATCAAATTTTGGAAGAGTAAGGGGTCCTGAATAGCCAGAAACATTTTAAAAAGAAAAAGCAAAGTTGGAGGGCTCTCAATTCTGGACTTTTAGTCATATTACCTAGCTACAGTGGTAAAAACAGCAAAGTACTCACATAAAGACAGACACATAGACCAATGGAACTGAACTGATGGTTCAGAAACAGACCCTCACATCTATGGTCAAGTGATTTTTGACTAGCCTGTCAAACCCACCCAGCTCAGGCAGAACAGTCCATTCAACAAATGGTGCTGAGAAAACTGGATATCTATAGCAAAAGAAGGAAAGAGAACCCCTATTTCATACCTGATACAAAAATTAACTCAAAATGAATAAAAAACCTAAATGTAAAAGCAAGAACCATAAAGCTTCTAGAAGAAAATGTAGGAAAATATCTTCAAGATCTGGTGGTAGGTGGTGGATTCTTAAAGGAGATAAGAGGAGGACTGAGATGGACTACTGATATTTAATGTATGTAGAAGTTTTAATCAGCTTTACTGTAAAAGTGTGGAAATGTACAGACTTGATGGTAACACATTACAGTGAGTAACAGCTGGTTTATAAATGGGAATGTGGCTGAAAAGAGTAGTCGAAGAATATAAATGCCAATTGACAGAAAGCTAGAGAATCATCTAGGGACTGAATAGCACAGTAAGCCCAGAGGGGGATGAGAACTGTGGTTGATGGTACAGATGCAAGAGTGTCATTTGTGAGATAAAACAGATGTACATCACTATTGCAGGGTGGTGGGAATGTGAAGAAGCATGGGAAAAATACAACTGGAGTGACCTATGGACTGTGGTTAACAGTAATAATGTAATATTCTTGCATCTATGCCAAAGATGTACTGTTCTGATAATGGGAGAGTATGGAAAATGTGTGCCAAGTGCACACTATGGACCTGGTAATAATCAGATGATATTATCTCATAATCTGTAAGAAATGTTCCACCATGGTGTGGTGTGTTGATAGACGGTGTTGTTTGGGAATTCTGCACACGTGCATGACTGTTTTGTAAGTTTACAACTTCTGTCATAAAAAGATTTAAAAAATAATAGGGTGGGTTGGGGGAAAAATACACCAAATGTAAGATAAGGACTATAATTAGTAGTAAGATTTTGACAATATTTTTTCATAATTTGTAACAAATGTCTCACGACAATGCAAGGTGTTGGTAGAGGGTTGATGTATGGGACCCCTGTATGATGTTATGAATGTTTGCTTTGTAAGTTCACAACTTTTACTATACACTTTTTGTTCATGTATGTTCATGTATAAATGATATAAAAATAATAATAATAGGGTGGGTTAGGGAAAAATACTTTGGTTAGTAGTAATATTTTGAGGATGTTCTTTAATCATTAGTTAAAAATGTTTAACAACAATGCAAGGTATTAGTGGTAGGGTGTGGTATGAGAGCCCTGTATCCTGTTATGTATGTTTGTTTTGTAAGTTCACAACTATTGCTATACACTTATTGTTTATGTATGTTTATGTATGAGTGATATACTTCAATAAATTTTTAAAAAATCCAGAATAGCTTGTTAAAAAGCAATAACATAACATGTTTAGACTACCAGGTTACCATATTTAGTACAGAACTACATAAACTAAGAAAATATGGTATTAGTACAGGGATAGATCCCCAAATAAATAAATAGAGAGATGACAGAAAATTAGCTAGCTAGCAAGATAGATAAATAGATCAATATTGATATATAAAAGACAATAGGGTGAAATTAAAAAAGGAAAAAAATCTAAAAAAAAAAGAAAATAATAAAATAAAAGATAACAGGGTATTATTTTTATAATCTTGTAATATGCAAAGATTTCTTTAAAATGATTTAAAAATCATTGACCTTCATAGAAAATAGGTGATAAACTGGACATCATTAAAATTAATACAACAAAAATCATGATTAAAAGAATGAAAAGTCAAGCCACAGAGATTTTTACAATACATATATCTGAGAGAACATATATCAAAAATACATGAAGACTTCCTTCAAATCAATAAAAAAGAAATAAAACAGTAAATTTTAAAAGTGAAACAAATTTTCAAATCCTGTCATATAGAGAACACACCCAAATCTCCAATGAACAATATAGTTTGGCATCACTAACTTTCAGTTAAATGCAAATTAAAGCATTAATGAGATACCACAGCTCTGCCACAAGAGTGGCTGAAATCAAGGAGACTGGCAATACAAAGCACTGGTGAGAATTCAGAACACCTGGAAGTGCCGTATTGCCAGCAGGTATATGTTCCAAGTCCTATGGAAAGCTGGCAGTTACCTCCTATGCTAAACATATCACTACACTAAGACACCACAACCCAATTCCTAGTATACATCCCAAAGAAATCAATGCTTATGTTCACAAAAAAGACAGGATTATGAACATTCATAGAATATTTTATCATGAAAGCCCCAAAGAAAAAATAACCCAAATATCCACCTATGGGAAAATGGATAAAGATTACGGTATCTTCATACAATAGAATACTACACAGTAATTTAAACAGAACAATTTACTGACACATGGGAAAACATGGATGAATCACAAATACTATATTGGGGGGAAAAAAAGCCAGACATCAACATGCTGGTTGTTTCCATTTATATGAAATTCAGGAGCAGGCAAAACTAACTGACAGGATTCAGAATGCCACTAACCTCTTAGTGGGGGTGGGAGGTGGGAAGAATGGTTATGAACTGGGAAGGAGAAGAAGAGAAACTTCTAGTTTCTGCTGGAAAGTTTATCTTAACTGGGTTTTAGTTATATGAGTATATACATATTTTAAGTTCACCAATCTATACACTTAAGATTAATGCACATAATTACTTTTCTGTATATGTGTTGAATCTCAAAAAGTTAAAAATACTTAGATACAACTAAAATCCTCTTCATAGTTTTATTTAGCAAATCAACTTATGACTTTATGCGTATGATAGACCTTTTGGGAGATATACTTAAGTGAGAAGAAAATCAATGCAGAATGAAATTACATGGTATAATAAATAATGATGAATATAGGAATTAATAAAAATGTGCCATCATGTTTAATTAAATATTGGTTATAAAAAAACAATTTTTATATATTCAACTTTAGGAATCAAAAATTCTAGAAAATATTATAAGATGGAGAATATTGTATTGATAATTAATATAAACTAAGATCTGTTTTGTAATGGGTAGAAAATTGGAATGCTGAATATGTATGAGCGCATAGTAGAGGGAAAGCAGAGAAAGATAAATTCTCTGAAATATGATATCTTCAAAATATGCAAAGTAAGAAAGTGTGGAAATTTGAGAGCATTAATGTTTCCAATTCTTCACTTTTTCCTACATCCATTCCCTTTGCCATATAACTTTGTAGGGCTCTCTAACTCTGATTTTGGCTCAGCCATTTGGGCATTTCCATTTGGATTTTAGTGCATGTGATGCAAGCACCAGCTTGACAAGTTCATGTTTGATTGTCCTCATTTACTTTAGTCCTTTCCTAATACCATGAGAATTCCTTAAAAGACTGAAGAAACAGTTTACACAGGTTTCTCAGCTAAGACTATCCTACATCTGCAGGCAGCCAGCCAACCTCCAGAATAATAACTAAATATGCAGTAAGCCTAACTATTAAAAAATAATGATCAGATTTACATAAAATTACAGAAATCAATTTTATTAAACCTAGAAGAGATCTATCTAAAACAAAAGTACATAGAAAGATTGTAATTAAGAAAATACAATAAGCTGTGTCAGTGAAATATTAATCATAAGAAATCCTTTGGAATATCTATATCAAACAGCAAATATAAATTAAAGAATGAAAATATTAATGAGTTAAAATATATATATATTTGTGTATGAAAATCCACTATGAAAATAGAAAAATTATGAATTCATATATAATATAGCTTATAAATATATTAAGTGAATACTGATGGTTATAAAAATAAATTGACAACCATAGCAGAAGATTTTAAAATATTTCCACCAGAAAAAGATAGATCAAGAAGACTAAAATAATAAGGATAGTGTGACAGTTTGAGATTATCTTTGTGAACACCAAAAAGAGAAAGATTATGTTTGTAAACTATTCTTTTCCTCTGGGTGCGATACCCTTTGATTGCAATAGATTCAACTGAGATGTCTTGATTAAATTACCTGTTAAGATTAGGGTTTTGATTCAACCACATCAGTAGGGTGTGACTCAGGTTGAGTCTCTGCCTCCTTGGTGGGCTGACAAGAATACAGGTGGGAAGAGAGAAAGTTCTGTCATGTTTGATTCTGGGACCCTGGGGAGAGATGGACCATTTTCCTGATAGCCTGCAGCTGACCTTGGTAAGACAGCTGAGAATGATATAGGGAGAGATGAGCCTTAACCAGGAGACAGAGAGGACTGGAAGCCTGGAGGGAAAGGAGAGACCAGGCAGAGAACAGCAACCATCTTGTTTCAACATGTGGCAACTGACTTTGGTGAGAAAGCAACCTTGAGCTGGACTCTTTATGGCCTTGTAACTGTAAGCATTTAACCCAAATAAGTACCCTTTATAACAAACAAACAAATTTCTGGTACTTTGCATCAGCACCTCTTTGGCAGACTAATACAGAATTTTGTACCAGGGATATGTTGATTTGCTCAAGCAATGATACCACATCTGGGACAGCAGCTGTGACTGGAGTCACCACCTGGCTAAGTTTACAGTAATCTTTTGTCATCCTCCAAGATCCATATGTTTTCTACACAAGCCAAAAAGGAGAGTTGAATGTGGATGTGGTGAGAATCATCACTCCTGCAACCTTCAAATCCTTGATGGCAGTATTGATCTATGCAATCCCTCCAGGAATCCAGTATTGCTTTAGATTTACTATTTTGCTAGTTAAGGGCAGTTCTAGTGACTTCCACTTGGCCTTTCCTATTATAATAGCCCTCACTCCACAAGTCAGGGATCCAATGTGGGGATTCTGAGTATGTCTATTCCAATTATGCATTCTGGAACTGGGGAAATAATGACCAAATGGGTCTGGGGAGCCACAGGATCCACTGTGAGATGGACCTGAGCCAAAATTTCATCAATCACCAGACCTCCAAAAGCCCCTACTCTGACTGATCGACATTTTGGGTTTTGTGGAATAAATATCACCTCTGAGGCAGTGTCTAATAATCCCTGAAATGCCCAAGCATTTCCTTTTCCCCAGTGCACAGGTACTCTGGTAAAAGGCGACAGATCTCTTTGGGAAAAGCTGGGAGGAAGATTAATGGTATAAATTTCTGGCAATGTAGCAGGGTCCTGCCCCAAGGAGACCTGGCTTTCTCCGCATTCAAGGGGCTCTGTGTCTGAAAACTGTCTCAAGTCTGGAAAGTGATTAAGGGCCTATGATTCTCTGTGTCTGTGATTCAAGTTAGAGTTTTGTTCACTTGACCTAGAACTCTTTTGCTTATACAGATAAACTGGGAATTTAGTAGAGTGCCCATGAATTTCATTTCTAGGTACCCCCATGATCTATTCAACAATGCCATAGCTCTATGCGACTCAGAGTGTTTTGAGTGCTGCTTTGAGTTTGCCTTTCATTGTGGTAGCCACGCCCACCTTGTCTTTGGTGATTAACTGCTGATATTAACTGCTGCTTTTACCAGCCCAAGATCCAATCATCCCCATAATGCTTAAGGATTCTAGTTTCATGACAGCAATTCCCACAGTAATACCTGGATTACAGAGAAGAGCAACAACAGAGCTCTTAAGAGAAGATGGAGTTAGTCTTACAAGTTTATTTATCACAGTCCTGATTAAAGGTGTGTCCTCTGACATTCCTGGAGTGTGTGGGCAGGTCTTAAATGGTAAATCCATTCTAGCATTCCAAACTTTCTAAACCTTTGAATTCCCTCTTCTACTGTATACCAGGACAAATCAGGCCTCTTAACCTCAGACATTCTAGGTCATCTTTCGGTCTATGTTTCAGCCAGCCACCCAAACAAACCGTTAGAGCCTGTGTTAGTCAGTGTTCTCTAGGGAAACAGAATCAACAGGAGATATCTGTAAATAGTATGAGATTTTACAAAATTTTCTCATGTGACTGTGGCGATGCACAAGGCCAGATTCTGGAGGCAGGTGGCAAACCAGGGACTCTGATGAAGGTCTGATGAAAGTCTTTGATGAGTTCCCAGGAGACACTGGCTGTCCAAAGATGAGACAGGAAATTCTCTCTAAATGCTGAAATCACTTCCCTTTCTAAGGCATTCAACTGATTGGATAAAATGTCACTCATTGCTGATGGCAATCTCCCTGTTTGATTGTAGATGTAACCAGCCACCTATGCAGCAAACCCACTGATAACTAAAGTCCGTAAATGTCCTTGTTTTACAATTAGCCCAGTGTTTGCTTGACCAAACAACTGGGCACAATTATCTGGCTGAGTTGACACATTAGCCTAACCATCACAGAGCCTTTTCTAACCCCTCAAGCTACAATGTTGAATCCAGAATTTCTGCTTAGTGGGCCCATATCAATAAATTCAGCTTGATCCAACTTTATATTCTTTCCACCATTATCCCATACCCTTAGTATCCAATCCCTCTCATATTCCCCTGATTTTTGTCTATATAAATTGGAAAACTCATGCAGTTTTTTTAGAGTATAGCATACTTCTTCATGGGTCACACTTTGTTCTTTGCCTTTGGGGGCTTGTTGTGATTTTAGTCTAGTAATAGGTCTCAAAGAGAAGCGGGGTGGTGAGGGTGGGTAAGGAGAAGGATTAGAAATGTCACGCAAGCTACTGACCTCAGGGATTTTCTTTGCATTTTTGTCTGGTGAGACAGGATTAAACTCTTCAGGCAGGGGTTGGAAGGCAGACTCCTCAGGGCAGGGTGGAGGTTGGACAATACATACTGGAGTTTGGCTGGACATGCCTCAAGTCTGAAAGGAGATCTCTATTTCCTGGGTCAGGCTGAAGGCTGGGTGATACAAGCTTGTCTTTGTGTGGTCTCTACAGGGCAGACCATCACAGGTATATCTGGCAAAGTCTAGCAGAATTTAGGGTTTCAATGTCCCCACATCAACCCGTATGTCTCCATCACAATCCTCAGGGCTCCACTCCTTTCCGATAAATGCCTTCACTTTAACAGCAGACACCCTATGAGGTTGAGGTTTTAGTTTCCTTTGTAACTCTGCTACTTGTACAATGAGATTCTGAGTATGCTTTTCAGAGATCTCAAGCCTGGGGCTGCATGAAACAAGATTTTCTTTCAGAGCACACATAGAAACTTTTACATCATTCATGTGGTATTTAAGTTGCAAATGTGAAGACTTTAGCTCAACCCTTTCTTTTGTAACTGTATCCAGAGTATTTAGGAAGAGCCTACCAACATCATTGTAACTTTTGACTCCACAATACTCTGTTAAGGTGTTGAAAATACTTCCACCCAGATCCTTGCCTCTTATAAGCATGGAAGTAGTGGAATCCGGTGGTGATATTTTGTGTATCTCCATTACCAACTCTGTCCGTGGACTGTCAGTAGCCTCTTGATTACTCCAATTAGAGTAGAGAGGCAATTGCAAAACTCCCAGAACCAATTCAGAAATCCCATTTTTAAGATTCTGTTTCTCAAGAACCACTCCTGGTACCAAGCTTTATTAGTCAGGGTTCTCTAGGGAAACAGAATTTACCCAAGATAACTGTAAATAGTATGAGATTTTATAAAATTCTCTCACACTACCATGGAGATGCACAAGTCTGTCTGAAGGCAGGCTACAAACCAGGGGCTCTGATGAAGTTCCTTGATGAGTTCCCAGGAGATACTGGCTCTCCAAAGTAGAGCTGGAAATTCCCATTGAATGCTGAAATCACTTCCCCTTTTAAGGCCTTCAACTGATTGGATAAGGCCACTCACTGCTGATGGCAATCTCCTTGATTGATTGTATATGTAATTAGCCATGCATGTAATCAACTCACTGATGATTAAAGTCCATTGTATTTCAAGTAGCCAGTGCTTTCTTGACCAAACAACTGGGTACCATTACCTGGCTGAGTTGATATATTAACCTAACCATCACAGATAATGAAACTTTTAACAACATATTAACATATGGTATGTGATTAACACACACATACTCCATACCATATACATATATACCAAACACATAAAACTATGTCCTAATCCAATGAGAATACATATTTTTTCTCAAGTATTCATTAATCATTATAAAAATTTACCACATAGTATATCACAAATGAAATCTCAATATATTGGAAAAACAATCAGTAGTCCTCAAACAATGTTTCTTGCTATTGGCTTACTATTCTTAAAGGAAATTAAAATCAAGCTTGATATATCTGCAGGGAGCAGGAAACTATCAAAAATAACCTAGCACAATTTTATAAATTATTCCAAAACAACTTTTAGGAATGAAAACCACCAATCAAATGGGTTTAGTGATAAATTAGTATATTAGTCTGGGTTCTCTAAGAAGTTGATGGTGAGTCTGGTAGATTGAATTATGTACCCCAGCAAAGACATGTTCTTAGTCTTAGTCCACATTCTTATTGGTGTGAACCCATTGTAAATAGGACTTTTTGAAAATGTTATTTTTAGTTAAGGTGTGGCCCAACTGAATCAGGGTGGACTTTAATCTGTATTATTGGAGTATTTATAAGCAGAAGAAACTTTGTTGCAGTCAGCCAGAGAAGACTACAGTGGAAAAAGTCAGAAGTCAGAGAAAGACACAGGAGGGATAAAGAACATCAGGATGGGAAGCATAGATACAAGACAAGGAACCCCCAAAATTGCAGCTAGCTATCACCTGAATGAGACAGAATTTGGGGATAAAATATGGCCTTAATGACCACCTTGATAGGCTGTGACTGCATGCAGTCTGTGGAATGTTTGAAAAAGTCACCAGGAGTCCTCAGGACCACTAGAGGAGGCAATGTTTCCTAGAAACAGTCCTGCCAAAGTACCCCTGCAGCATGTAGTCACAGCCTATTGGAAGCATGGTCATGGCACAAAAATTGTGATAGGTTTTAGACTGTAGCAGCAGAAGTCTGTATTTGTTACTTATTGCTCCATATGAAATTGCACCAAAACTTAGTTTGCTAAAAAAAAAAAATCAACATTCATTATCTTCCAGTTTCCATGACCTAGCTTAGCTAGGCCCTGCGGCTTTGGTCATTCACAAAGCTGCAGTTGCCCCAAGGCTTGATTGGGAAGGATTTGCTTCTTAGCTCATTCACATGGGTATTAACAGGTTCCTCCTCAAGGACTGTTGACTGAAGCCTAGGTTGGTACCTTTCTATGTGGGCTTCACCACAGAGCATCTCAAACCATGGCAACTTGTTTCATCAGAGTAGACAAGCAAGAGGGAAAGAGAGAGAGTGCTAGCAAGATGAAAGTCACAATTTTGTGCAACCTAATCATGGAAGTGACATCCCATCAATTTTTTCTTAGTCTTTTCACTAGAGGCAACTAACTAGGTCTAGCCTACATGAAACCAGAGGGTGATTTTACAAGGGAGTGAATATCAGGATGCAGATAACAGTATGTCAGAAGCTACAGAGCCCTTTGTTCAATTACATTGTTTGTAGTTGAAGGTCTATAAGGTGCATTTTCATGGCCATCATATTAGAGCCAGAATAAAAGGAGAATTCAACTGAAAATATTCTGGAGTCCTCCATGTTGAAGGAAAGGACACTAGACAGAATCTGGTTGCTGGATGAAGACATAAAGACTTCTGGTATAAATAACACCATGGTTAAATATTAAAGCCAGTATTATTTCATGTTTCATTTATAATTCTCTCTTTTACTTCTTAAAAGTCTTTTTAAAATCAAAATATAATAAACAAGCATAAACCTTTGTTACTGGGCACACAATGGACAAAGATGTAATTTGTGACAAGAACAATATAAAAGGGAGGGATGAAGGGATATAGCTACTGGTTATGTGTAGGCTATTGAAGTCAAGTTGGAGTCAACAGAAACTAAATTGTAATAGATTTGGTATACTAAATGTCATCCTTAGAGTAACCATAAAGAAAATATCTTTTTAAAAATCTACACAAAACAAAAGGATAAGTGATCCAAAATGGTTCATTATAAAAGAACATCTAAACTAAAAGGAAGGCAATAATGAAGGAAAGGAAGGACATAAAAGGCATAAGACTTACAAAAACAATTAGCAAAACAGCAGAAGTAAATTTTGCCTTAACAGTAATATCCTTAAATTTAAATGGATTAAACTCTCCTAACAAAGTGCAGAGACTGGCAGAATGGATAAAGAAACATAACCCAACTATATGCTGTTTACAAGAGACCCATCTTATATTCATAGATACAAATAGGTTGAAAGGGAAAGGCTAGAAAAAACTATTTCATGTAAATAGTAATCAAAGAGTATGGGGAAGCTATATATATAAATATGTGTGTGTGTGTGTGTGTGTGTATATATATCAGAAAAATATACTTAAATCAAAAGCTGTTATGAGACAATGAAGGACATTATATATTGATAAAAGGATCAAATAAGATGTAATAATTATAAATACATATGTACCTGACAACAAAGTGACAAAATATATGAAGCAAACATTAACAGAAATGAAAGGAGAAATAAATAGTTCTACAATAATAGTTTAAGATTTCAATACTAGATAGAACATCTAAACGGATGATCAGTAAGGAAATAGAGGAAATATAGTGAACAACACTATAAACCAACTAGATCTAACTAACATATGTAGAACACTTCACCCAACAACTGCAGAATATACATTCTTTTCCACACAAATCATTCTCTAGGATAGATCATTATGTTCGGGCGTGAAACAAGTCTTGGTACATTTAAAAATACTGAAATTATGAAAAGTAACCTCTGTGAACACAATGTAATGAAGCTAGATCTCAACAACAGAAAGAAAACTGGAAAATTTAATATATGAAATATGTGAAAACTAAACTGCATACTCTTAAGCAAATATGGGTTAAAGAATAAATTATAAGGTAAATTAGAACATACTTAGAGACAAATGAAAATAAAGACAGAACATTCCAAAACCAATGGGAAACAGTGAAGACAGTGCTCAAAGGGAAATTTATAGCTATGAATGAGGTGACAGTTTGAAATTCTTTTATGAATCCCCAAAAGAAAAAGATTATGTTCTTCAACCAAACCATTCCTGTGGGTGTGGGGTGCTTTGACTGCATTAAATTCAGTTAAGCGGACTTTGATTAGATTTCCTGATAAGATCGATTTAGGGCTTTCGATTGGACTACATCAGAGAGGTATGAGCAAGCTTGGGTCTTCCCCCTCTTTCTGGATTTGATATAAATAGAGACACACAGAGTAAGGAAGCTTCCATTTTTTATCCTGCCACGTAAGAGAGGACTCAAGGATTTCTAGCAGCCAAAGCTTAAGCATGAAGCCCCCGAGACTGGACCATAGCTCAAGGCCGAAGAGATGAGCCATGTGCCTGATAGCCCACAGCCAAACTTAGAAGAAAGTGGAACAGCTGATAACTGAGAGAGGAAGTCCCATAAGAAACAAGCTCTGTGTCTGGTTGCCCAAAGCTGAGTTCCAGGAGACAGTAGATTATGGAGGGGACAACAGGGACCTCTGCAGAGATTTATCACCACCTTCGCAGGACACCAAGATAACCAGTAGCTGACTTTGGTGAGAAAGTATCTCTTTGAGTTGGACATTTCATGACTTCAGAACTGTAAGTTTTTACCCTAAGTAAAATCCCCATTATAAAAGCCAACCCATTTCTGGTACTTTGCATCAGGAGCCCTGTAGCAAACTAAGACAAATGGCTATATTAAAAAAGAAATAAGATTTCAAATTAGTAACCTAAGTTTACATCTTGAGGAACTAAAACATCAAGAGGAAAGCAAGCCCACAGTTAGCAGAAAAAAAGAAATAATGAACATTAGAGCAGATATAAATGAATTAATGGATAGAAAAAAATCAAGAATAACAAAACAAATGATTGGTTCTTTGAAAAATCAATAAAATTGACAAAGTTTTAGGTAGACTAACAAAGAAAAAAGTGAAAAGATACAAATAACTAAAACTAGAAAGGAAAATGGTGATATCACTATTGACATTACAGAAATAAAAAGGATTATAAGAGACTATTATGAAAAATCATGCACAAACTAGACATCTAGAAGAAATGGAAAAAATCCTAGAAATCCATCAGTTACACACATTGATTCAAGAATAAATAGAAAACAAAAACAAATATGTGGTTGAATCACTAATCAAAAACCTTTCAACAAAGAAAATCCAGGACCAATTGGCTACACTGGTGAATTCTACCAAACATTTAAGGAAGAATTAATTCCAACCCTGCTCAAACTCTTCCAAAGAATTGAAGAAGGGAACACTTCCTAATTCATTTTATAAGGTCAGCATTACTCTGATACCAAAGCCTGATACCAAAGACATCACAAGAAAGAAAATTACAGACTAATTTCCCTTATGAATAAATATGCAAAAATAGTTAACAAAATGCTAGCAAGCAGAATTCAATGGCATATTATAAAGATTATACATCATAACAAAGTGGGATACATCCAACGAATGTAGGAGTGGTTCAATATACAAAAATCAGTTAGTGCAGAGGTTCTTAACCATTTTTGTTCCATGGACCCCTTTGCCAATCAGGTGAAAACCAAAGATCCCTTACTAAGTCCACACTATACTCTGTATTATTTAATAAATATATCACACCCACACCAACACATCCCCACAAGGATAATGTTTTTTTGAATTTCAATTCAAGCTCATGGACCCCTTGTTAAGAACCCCGGAATTAGTATAAAACACTACATAGATAGAATGAAGAGGGAAAAAAATCTCAATAGGTGCTGAAAAGGCATTTGATAAAACCCAACACCCTTTCTTAATAAAAACTGGCAGGAAAATAGAAGTTGAAGGGGACTTTCTCAACATGATAAAGTCTGCTTATGAAAAACCTACAGCTAATTTCATATTCAATGGTGAAAGACTGAAGCTTACTCCTTAAAATCAGGAATGACACAAGTATGCCCACTTTCACCACTGCTATTCAATATTGTACTAGAAGTTCTTGCCAGAATATTTATATAAGAAAAAGTACTAAAAGACATCCATTTATATTGGAAAGGAAGATGTAAAATTAACTCTCTTTGCAGATGACATGAACTGAAATATATAGAAAACACAAAGGAATCCACAAGAAAACTATTAGAACTAATAAATTAACTCAGCAAAGTGGCAGGGTTCAAGATCAACACACAAAAAACAGTTGTATTCCTATACTCGTCATGAACAATCCAAAGAGGAAATTAAGGAAATAATTTTATTAACAATACCATCTAAAGGAAAAATAATCTAGAAATAAATATAACTAAGAATACAAATGACAGGTATAT
>JAQZBX010012068.1:0-41767 GCA_029593785.1 Cabassous unicinctus | reverse complement strand
ACTCAACCACTTGAGCTGCACCTGCTCTCTGTCTCTATTTTTTAAGTCCAATGTTTTTTCTAAAGTCTAAAATGCCAGCACCAGCAACCTGGCCTTTTATACCTAATTAACACAAGAAGAAAATATAAAGGGGAAAGCTAAACTGCACCCCTACATAACCACATTATTCTCCAGATAATTTCATTTCTACCACAAATTTACCTTCAACATAGATCATTGCTATGATTTCCTTCAAAAAAAAAATTAAGAACAGCTATAACCTCCATCGAAATAATTACCCTGGCTTCTTTTCACCCCATGGATAAATTCAAGCATAAATAATCATCCTTATATTTTATCAATTGATAATGCATTATTCCCAGAAATGCTAATGACTTCATTAATGTCCCATTCATGCTTTGCACTACTTCATTTAATTTAAAGTAAGCCCACAAATATTTTTCTTTGTTGAAGTTACACAAACATTGCATATATTTCATCAAGTTAAGTCATAGGTAAGTCTAATAAGATGCATGGGATTTATGCAAAATGAAATAATTTTACAAACCAAGACAAATCTTGCTGCTTCTCTGCAGGTTCAGGAAGACAGTCAGCCTAATATCTTCTTCACAACTATAAACCCAAAAACGTCCTACACTGCCACAAAATACACCTGCCAAAATAGACCTCTCCCCCTCCCCATGTTTTCATTATAAATTATAAATTAAAGATAGATGAGGCCCTTATTTTTATTTCCTTTCTGGTGTCATATTTCCATTTTTAATTTTCCTGCTGTCTATGGGCTACAACCATTTTGAATTTTTCCTACTCCTTCTTCTGGTCTGATTAATCTACATTGTCTTTTTATTTCTTGGTCTTTACTATTTACAATTCCCCCAATCAGCATGTTCTGTTCAGAAATTTTGACTTCGGTCAAAATTAAAATTTAAGATTCATTGTCACTTCTACTGAATCAAAACTGTATATAATAATATATCTGGATGATTTTTATTCATCACCAACTGTATATATCAAAAAAGTTAAAGTGTTTTCCAGTAAGCATCTGTTCCTAAGACAAAATAAAAATTTTGATAACATTTATGTATGATTAATGTGACAGGTATCTTTCAAGTCAGTTTTGTTGTGTTGGGGAATACTTCCTTCTGTCTTTTGAGACATTTTTTTGTCTCTATTATCACCCGTGTTGTAATATCCTTCCTTGCATCTCCTTGTGGTCAGTCTATGTGCTTGCAGACATTCATTTTATTGTGCACCTTTTCACTAATTTTAGAAAGAGAAAACACATCCTAAGCATTTCTTAAGTAAAAAAAACAAAAAACTAAAATTGCTCTATGGTTAACTTGAAGAAGAAAATCTCAAATGTTTTTATTCTGATAGTGCCATGTGATTCTTAGCTATCCCCCGCGCTAAACTATCATTGTCTCTCCAGTGAGAAAGTCTCATTATACTAAAGTACTGAAGACTCTTCAAAAGTTATAGCAACTTATTTCTCTTCCCCCATTGAAAAAAATACACCAGGTCAGCTTTTGTTTCATAAGCTAATGGCCATCAGGGATGGCCCTGTGATCTAGGAAATAGCTCAAGTCTCTTCCATTAGCATTCAGTGTGACCATATAAGATCATTGCCTGTTTGAAAAATAAATAAATTCATTTTCCTTCCAGAATCCAATATACGCTTTGAAAAGAAGTTGCATTTTATATATTTTATACATAAAGACAAGGAAACAACACATAGAAATACATTTCTTTATCCCTGATAGAGGAATAAATATCCCTATTTGAATATTTAGCTTAGGAAAGCCATAATTAAGACTACAAGCAATCAAATGTCTTTTCCTCGCTGGATGTTACCCATTGCAATAGTATGCTTTATCATGATCTTCATATGTACAATAGGCTCCCTTCATGGTCCAGAACAAAAAAAAATTTCTCCTGTTCTTAATTTTAGATATAAAAATACACATCTTTTAAAGAAAAACAAAATCATTCTAGAATATTACAAAGTCTGCTCAACCTACCTCACTACCATATAGCACTGGCCTTATTATCATGGCCTCTGTCTAGCCCACAGTCCAGGTCATTCCCCACAGCTACCCTTCTACCTCCTAGAAGGTGCTCATCAGCACATCACCTGTGTAGAACACCTGCATGCACAAAAGTCTTGCCATTTCTCAGAGCAAGAATTATGTTGTAGGACCTTAGAAACATATTTAGGAGCCTAGAATTATTTTCTAAGCTCCACCAGTGTGCTCACAAACTGAGAAAATACAAATTTGCTCCAGGCAAAACCCCTAATCCTCTTCTTGGGGAAATCCTCTTCATTTTTATATCAGTCCTCAAATTGTCAACTCCAAAGCTTACCGCTGTCAGGTCCAAATATGCAACTCAGCAGTAGTTCAGATGTAAAAATTAGCCATCATGTAAATAAACGATTAAGCAAGTAAATTAAGAAGAAATAAAAATGGAAAAATTAAGCCAAATCTTTAATGAGTTATATGTGTCTTTGGATCTTTGGTGGTCACTGATAATTAATGAACATCTGGAATATTAAAGTAAAGATTATAATGTACATGAAAGCATTCTGTAAATTGCAAAAGGCACTAGAAAACTAACGGATTTCTTTTATCTCTGGCATATCATAATCACAGACCATAATGAAGCATCTATGCCCAGACATTATAGATTTTCTCTTGCAAGTTAGTTCTTGTTTTATTTCAACACAAAGATATAAATACCATGTCCTATTCTGAGAAACATGAAAAAACTCAGGCCAGATTTAGAGGCCAGACTAAGATTTCACAGTCCTGACAGAGCCAATACAAATTTCTACTTGCTAAGCTTAATATTAATTCCTAGAATCATTTCAGAACAAAATTCTAAAGGTATTGAGAGGGAGAAAAAAAGCCACGAAAATTTGTTTGTCATGCAAATGGGAGACATTTTTAATTACAAATACACCCAAGTAACAACTCTTTTCTAGGGAATATTTACATACATTCAGACATTAAAAAGATATTCATCAGTTGCTAGTGAAAAAAGGACAGATTTGCAAGATGGGTTTTGAAAAAATAGCTATAAGTCATTTTGTATATCACTAATAAAGTAGAGTCACTTTACAAAAAATTTTTAGTAGGTGCAACTAATACATTTTAATTGTCAACTATGAGATCACAAAAATGTTTGTGTGATTTGTTGTACATCAAAGTACATAACTGGATACATGGAATATTAGAAGCCATGTGTAAGTTAACGAGCCATTGTTAAAATACAATTTTACTATTCTTACTCAATTCTTTAGTGGTTTTCTAATAAAGAACAAAAGTAAGCAGATCCTTTTGGGTACAACTTCACTTTATTTCACTGTAATTCTTGCAAAGGCCAGTTCAATTTAATTACTACTTCTAGTTATAAAATAGGACCTGGGTTCATTCTATTACTTTCTCAACCAAGACTCAGTTTTTTCCCCTTTTGAAAAGGAATTTACCTTTAAACCTTCTTTTAAAATTTTTAATTTTAAATTAAAGAGTTAATACACTAGAAACCTCTTTAAGGCCACATGTGGGAAATTGTAGTAAAGCCCAAAGGCCATCTATATTGCTATCTACTCCACTTCTTCTTGAGAGGGGTCCTCACTTGGAAGTTCCCTCTTTGTCTTCAGCAATTAACCAATGCCAATGGCTCCAGGAGCCCCCTTTAACATATAAAGAACAAGGAAATTAATGCAGCACCGAGAAAGGCTAAAATAACCAGGGATTGAGCAAATGAAACATCCAATGCTGCTACTTCTCAAAAACGTTGACATCTATAATACTGTGCATTGGTCTCTCCAAGAAATTATCACATTTATGAATGATAATAATGTGAAGATGAATGGAGATGCTAAGTAATGGTCTTATTATCCTATGTGGCATCTCCTAACTGTTGTATCAATGAAAAGAATACTGATACTTCAAGGAATCTTGTAGAGAACAGGCCAGCTGACCTCTCATGCATGAGGACAGTAGCATTTGGTGGCTAAAACATGCGCTTTAGAATTTCACAAAAATGAACTGAAACCTTGGCTGTGAGATGAAACTTCTAGTGACAAAGGGTCATGAGCAAAATACTGAGCTCATAGTGTCCTGAGGTTTAAATGAAGTGAGAGATCTAAAAGCACTCAGCACCTAGTAAATGTCGAATCATAATTTTTATTTCCAAGATGCAAAAGGCCTGGCTTGTGGGGAGAAATGGGTGATGGTGGTAGGAGTAGATCAAAGGGGAGGGTGAGGCAGGAGACAGTCACTTTAGAGCAGGGGTTCTTAAGCTTTTTTGTTCCACGGACCCCTTGGCCAGTCAGGTGAAAACCACAGACCTCTTACTAAGTCCACACTATCCTGTGTATTATTTAATAAATATATCACACCCCCACCAACACATTCCCACAAGAATAATGTTGTTTTGAATTTCAATTCCAGCTCATGGACCCCTTGTTAAGAACCCCTACTTTACAGGATAACTTAACTTGGCTTGCCCCACCTGCAAGAAGTCTAACCACAAAATTATAGAAAACTTAATTTAAAGAAAGTAAAATCAAGCAATTAATCTTTTCTGAGATTGACATCTCATGGTCATAGTGCATTATAGATATCTGGAGTAATCTTTTCAGTGAAAGACCCACAAAGCCCTTTCATACCCTCAAAATCTCATAAAAACTATTTCCCCCTCAGCCACAGTTCCAGAAGCTACTTGCTGGTATCAGAGGCTTATATCCCTATTGGCAATATGACTCTGCCTTCATGCTCTGGTGCATAGGGCAGCTACAAAGTTTTTGAGGCTGGTCCAATAGCTTCCCATAAAGTCTAGACCAGTCACCTGGGTGAGCCACACGTTGCTTCCTGGCACACAGAGAGGAAAGGCTCAGGGTCCCTTCTCAAGTCCCTTTCTACTTCAGCTCTCTTGAGTAAGACCAGCAGGCTCTTCCTCCTCCAAAGCAAACATGAAAGCAGATTGGAACAAGACTCCAAAACATGTGCTGCCCTTCCTGCCTTCTCATGCTATAACCACCATCAGAGAAGTACCTGAATAGGCACCGGCAGCACACAGAGCCAGCCCCACTGCAGACCCTTAATCAATGTTTGTCGAATGAATGAGCATCACCTACGGCCGTCAGGATGGGATCCAGTGAGTCATGAGTCAAGGGCCGGCCCTTTACTCTTGGAATTCTGTCAAAGGGAGACTCGAATCCTATTAGGGAATCAATATCCAGAAAATATCAGAGCTGTTTTAGTCAGGCTTTTTTTGTTCAAGGTTATTATGTTGTGGCATTTTAATGCCTTCAAATGACTTAAAAACAATAGTAATAAAATGAAGCAACCTAAAATTAATGAACAGATTGAAGTGACATAAAACAGGGTATACAAGGAGGCCCAGAAAATAACACCATAAAATTAATTTGAAAAGTTAATTTTTTTTCTTTCTAAACCATAAGCTGATGTAAAGGGGACAAAAAGACCTTTAGAAAGGACATCTAAATTTAATATAATTTTGGAAATACACTTCCTGGAACACTTATTTTTTTTAAAAAAATAATAAGGTTTAACTTAAACATAATGATACCAATACAACTTCAAAAATTAATGCCTTAATTTGGGCAAAATCAAATTTTGTTATCTTGAACCCAGATGGGCTCCTTCATTTTCCACTGTAGGAGCAGAGAATGAAGTCATGCATTCCAAATCAATCTTCCTGATTTCCTTGGTCACTATCACATGGCATTTGAATAGCTGTCCTGCTAAATAGCATCCAAAGGCCAAATAAGATACGACATCGAGTGTAATCCAGTTCTGTGACTTCCTTCATCCTGGTTTGATGGGGAAGACAGCGGTCTCTTGTAAACCCTGAAGGTGCAGAAAGTGTGAGAAATAATGAAAATACTCGCGAACAAACCTCTAGAATGTCAGGTGTGGAAGTTACCTTGGAAGAACAGTTAGCCCTATCTCTTCATTCTCTAGACAAGGAAACTACTCAGTTATTCTCTCTTCTGTGCACCTGTAACAGGGATTTTTTTTAACCCTTGTATCAGCATGTATTGGTCAGTTTATAGTATCATCTACACATCTTTTGTTCCTCCATGCGCCCCACCCATACACTCCCACACGCACTCACACACGGACGCATACATACAAGATAGTGTGACATTCTTTGAGAGGAGTGACCACATTTTTCATCTATGTGATTCATCTATGTGATTCAGAAACTGTCAGGAACTCAATAAAGCTTGGTTAAGTTAAATTTCAAAAGGAAGTTCAAATGATTCCCATATTCTTAATTCGCAGAAGTCCCAGTGATTCTTTTTGAGTATTCCTTAGGTCCTTCATTCTGTCTCTGTCCGGGCTCTAGTTTTTGTAGGGTAGATATTGTTGAGCTCAGACCCGAGTCTGTGTGGGAATTTTTACCCGCTAGGCTCCGTACCAGCCTTGCCTGTAGAGCAACACTGCCACCTGCTGTTCGCATCTTCAAAGTAACATGAAAATCTGCCAAACACTGTGGGATGCCTTTGTTCTTCAAAACGCAAGTCAAATTGCAATTAATCAACATTTATTAAAATTAATTCTAACACAGTCATTAACTTTAAAGAGAATTACAAGGCACACAGCACTACTGAATGTGTACACTACGTGTTCTCTCCAGGAAAGAGAACAACTTTAATAAGAAAGGAGGCACTGAATAAGGGGGCCTCAGATGCTAAAGTGCTAGGTCACTTACCAACAAAATTCTTAATATGCCCTTTAGTTGAGACTTTAGAAACCTTAGACCTCAATTCTGCATGTCACTCGTCAAATGTGCTTATCCAACAGCAATCTCAAGATCAGTGTTGCTCTGCCTTTCCCTGAAAGAACATCCTGACCAAGACTCATAATTGAAGGGATCTGAGATGTCATTTAAGACTGTGTCCCTACAGGACCTCAGAGTATTGATGAATAGTATGAGCTGTGTCTTTATGTCATCCTAACCTTATTTATTGAAAAATTTGGCAAATTATATGTTTAAGCTTCCTTTACAGTTAATCCTCATACTATTCTCAATGCATGCTGAAAACAAGAACCAAACCTCAGGGTTTTACTCCCCACATATGGAATTCTATTTCTGTAGGCTCACAGAAAGAATTTTATTTCTCTCTCTACTGGGAAGTAAAAGAGTCAACGATCTGAACATAAAAGAAAAAACTGTTAGGGGTGTGCAAAAGCAGGAATGGAAGAACAAGGTGGATACTTCATTGGTTCTGGGTTTTTTGATTTTTAATTTTGCAGGCCTCAGAAATTATGCAATAGCTCCACTCTAGGGCCCTTTGTGGAATAACAGGCCAGCCTTTAACAGCACCCTCCTTTTGCACAAAACAGTTATGCAAAGGCACAAAGGTAAAACCTGGCACAAATGTAAACTGTATTTTAGTATTATCTTATTTCTTTTATTTTTTAAGGCCCAATGAATTTTTAAATATTGTGCTGAGAATGTCAACAAATTATAATTTCATTAATTAAAACGTGCTGACTAATCTTTTAGATGGCTTGGGTCAACTACAAACACTGTGCTCTTGGGCAAGTCCTGGGAACTTCCCTGAGTCTCCCTTTCCCTGTCTCTGACATGAATGGCTCGGACTATAACTCGGCACTATACAATATGGTAGCCAGTAGTCAGTCATAAATGATTATTTAAATGTAAATTGTGATTAATTAAAATTAAATACAATTAAAAAGTCAATCTTTCAGTGGAATTAGCCATGATGCAAATGCTTACTTCCATGCAGCTAGAGGCTACTAAACTGGACGGAACATTTCCAAAGAAGTAGAAAGTTCTTTTGGACAGCACCAGTATAGCTAATATTTTTACACCCTTCCAAATTGAAACATTGAATCTACATGCTTATAGCAAAAATAGTTTAGGGATCCAATTTGGTCAAGGTGAACCATACAAACCACAACAATTTGAAAAGCAAAAAAGGAGAAGAGACAGAAGAAGATAAAGAGAAAGCTTGAGAAAGAGACTAGGTCCGAGGCTTCCCACTGCACTCACTGCTATCTGATCAGCTACTCGTGCTTTAATTCCAGTCTTCGAACCAATTCATCTGCAAAATGAGGAAAAATCAAGCGTCTTCATCCATAGTCAGCATTACAAACAAGGGAGGACCTAATGTGTAGCATAAATTTTCAATGGTGGCAGCTCAGGGAAGAATTTGCCGACAATTCTGCGTTTGCTTGTGGAGCACAGCCCACATAGCAGGCTGCCTGGTTGTCTTAAGGACATTTAGGTGATTTTCTAACATTGCACATTGAAGGTGTTTCCTAACAAATCAGTTATGGGCTGGATAATGCAACAACTCTGGCACAACCCAGCATCCACAGCGGACCTGGCCACACTCCAGGGAGCAATGTGCTCGGGAACTGGCGGCCCGGATGCCGAGGTCTTGCTGATGCTGCGAGCATAGCCTGTAATTGGAACCCCGGCAAGGCGCTGGACTGCACCCAGCTGCACCATAAAACCGCTCTGCTGCTCCAGAAGCCACACACAACGCTTGGCTCCGGCCAGCGCGGGCCTCTGCCAGGGGTCTGGCCAGCAATCAAAAGTGCAGCCGTCAGCTTGCTTACATGATCCCTTTTGTAAGAGAAGGGGGTCCAGTGAGGAGGAAACTGTGCACAAAATATCTGGGCCCTTTTCCTCAGGACTGTCTCCGCTGAGGGAAGCCAATGCAGAGTCTAGATCATTTCTTGTTCCCTGTTGAAAATGTCATCAGGGCCCCACAGCTTTGAGCATGGCGATAGCCTCTAAAAAGGCTGGGGTGAAGTCAATATTATTTCAGTTTCTCCACATGTTGTCAAGTCGTCATCTGTAAGGTTAGGTAGAATGTGGAGGAGGTCACAGAAGTGTTGTTATCCCCCCTCAGGGAATCCCTCTTAACCTTTCTGGAATAGAGCCAGGCTGGACACAATGTCCGCTGCAACCCAGCTCAGCTGGATTTGGCAAGTGTGAAGAATGGGGACAGCAGGGAGGCAGGAAGCTGAGTCAGGTGAGGGGAGTGGAGCAGTTGCAGAAGACAGGCTGTGAGGACCCCCGCGGCACAACCTCAATAACTTTGGCTAGCTAGAACAACGGAACGAGCCGCAGCCAGAGGGAGGGGAAGAGAGAGGCTCTTTCTGAGCAGCGGCAGCTGGCCAATTGTGTGCACACAAGAGGCAGGATGCAGTGGTGGCCGGCTCAGTGCAGAACAGCTGCCTTATGGGGGGCCCCTGTGCTGGGCTCCTCAGACACACAGCAGAGAGTGATGGTGTTTATTGGCATTGTCTCAATCACAAAAGACAACAATAGCCGTTTAGATCTGTAAAAACCCTTCCCCTCTGCCTGGCACAGCTGAAAAAACAAACTGCTGAATATGACACCAAGTTCTTCTGAGGTTTCCGGTATATTTTAAATCCTCCCCATGGTAAAAATGACCAGAGCACCCTGTTCCCTTTAAAAGATGTGGGGAGAGCAGAGACTTGCAAAGAAAAAAACATGTAAATGAACTTGGGCAGGCTTTGAATGGGAACAGGGAGAGGGAAGAGTTGAATGTATTCATTGAAGCCAGAGATCTCCTGCATGGGAGGTCTGGCTCCAGCGAGCACCCCGTGCTTTCTCCATGCCACACAATGATCTGCCTTTTCCTGGCATGCAGAGGGGACATGTCTGTAGTACCAGGACAGATATAAGCACAGCTGTGTAGCAGATTTGAAGCAGAGCCTACCTAGGGCATTTTTCATATTTTGTCATCAGGGACTCAGGGTATTTAGTTTTCCAAAAGAAGGTGATGTGTGAGCTGGGAGAATGTGTACAAAGATAAACACACACAATACTGTGCCCCCTTTTAATGATAAGAATTATGCCCTGCCTGCCCTGCAATGTAAGCATGGGGATTAAAGCAGTGCAAATCATGGCCAAGGATAAAGAGATTAAGGACTAACGACGCCATTTGTCCAGGCCCTGAATGAACCCGCCTGCCATGCCTGTGTCCTGACATATGCAGGCAAAGCAGAGCTCACACAGCTGAAAGGTAATAAAAACAGGCTTTGCTCACGGCTCTGTTTTCTAATTCAGTGAGAGAGAGATAATGCTGGGATGTTTCCAAAGGCTTCATCACTCACACAGCTGGTTTTGGCAGAAAAATCTCCCCCAACCCATCAGATCATTGAATTCTGTGTGATTAAAAGAGAACAGATAAACATTGATTTCACATAGCCACTCATCACTTGCTTCTGCTCTTCTTTCCAGTTACCGTGGCCACAGTGTTCCTTTCCTCAGCTCTCTGCTTCTTTTCAACCCTAAAATGGCATTAGAAAATACCATTAAGACTGTTTTTTTCAAGGAAAACACAAGTCAGCCTTACATCAATGTGAAGTAGCTGTCGGAATAGGAAGGTTGTGCTTTATAACCCATTCTCTGTCTCTCTAGGTTTACTCCTAGAAAGCCGAATGCCCACCCAGAATAAAATCTAGTATAGGGTAATGATATCTAGCTACATGGTATCTGCCCTAAGGATCATTCAAAGCTAGATTAAATGTGAAAAGAGTATGACTCAAACACAGAATTCAAGCCAACATCTCTAGGCCTCTGGTCTGAACTGGATAGAGGAAGTTGAGAAGAACTCTTCAACACAGAAGTGGGATATGTCAGTCCTCACACCCCAAACAGAACAAGGATTCTGGGTTTGGGATGAGGCACTAAGAGGTAAACAGTCCATAGACTTCTAGTTTTATTGTTGTTCCCAAACCTGGCTTCCATCAGATTCAATAGAGAGGAGAATTTTTTAAACTAATCTGGGCTTCTACCCCAGATTCACTGAATGAGATGTTGCAAAACTCCATTTGATAACCCTGTTCAAGATGGTAAAAAGAGAAAGGCATTTATCTTCCTCAAATAAATCTCTAGGCTTGCGACAGTGAATAATACCTGGAATCGTTACCGTTCTAATAAATACCATTTTGGCAAAATGCTGTTTCTCTTCAAAATATGTATAGGTGCTAATCTGACATTTCTATGCATGTTCCCTTTTTATACTCTTCTTTATTCAAGTGTAACATACACTCCTTGATGTAGTCCTTTCAAGTCAATCTTCATCTGTCAGCTGTTTATCCCTTCATTTTCCTTAGGCAGATAATCAGAGTACCTGTCAATCCACTAGGCGGGAAATCATTCAGAAGAAACATTGAAAATAGATGTGTTGTCTGCTCTCCTGAGGGAGGTGAGGAAAAAAGGTTAAACAACGCCACCCCTGCCGTCCAAGAGACCGGTGTTCATCTGTCTCTGATATAAGTACAGTGGTTCTAAATGGCATTTGTGGGGATTTAAATTGTGGAGTAGTGCTTCCACTGACATGGCAAATCCAGGGCACCCATGCCTGTTCACATCTTGAAAGCCCTCCTCTTCTATATACAGGTGAATACTTAAGAGGAATTTAATCTTCTTCATTAGGATAAGTACCCGCAAAGAGATTTACACATCTGTTTTATTGCACACAAAAAAGATAATGTTATTTAAGTGCCTGTCCTTTTATTTCATCAACTCATTTCTTTATGAATAAATGTGGTGGGCAGGAGTGGAGGGGGTGGTTGAAAGGGTATGGAAAAACTGACAAAGCACTTAATGGAATGCATCACTTTCTGATTTGAGATATCCTCCATGGATTTAAAGTCTGACTTTATACCAGCAGGGAGGATACAGGTGCATTAACTGTGCCTGTGCAAACCGCTGAACCTTGGCTTTTCTTCCTTTTGGATCTTCCTGACAAGCTAAAGTAGGGCAGCAGCCCAGTAGGAATGGTGTAAGTTTTCCTCCATTGCAAGTCGCTGTTGTATACATGCCATTTTCCCTCTCCTTTTGGGGGCCTTGTAAAGACCGAGCACCCCCTCACTGACAATTGTTTCATCTCACAACCCAGGGCCACGTGTTCCACGTGGGCCCAGCCATTTACCAGGATGAATCTGCACAGGAGGCAGCTGTGCATTGTCAGCAGCTAACTAGAGAATCCGAGTGGAAAAATTCAGTTGGGAGCTTGCTGTGAAAACGCCAAGAACTCTCCTGAGCTCATTATTTGGATAAGACCAGAGTGAAGTGAATAAAGGCGGAGGAAAATGTAGCCTGTGTCTTTTTGGTGACTTCTCTGTACCTTGTCCTCCACAGGTGGCTTGCTTTAAAAGTCAATGCGGCAGCACCTTTACTCTGTTTTTCGTTTAGAATTAGGTTATAAGGGGTTTCATTGTTGGGTTACGTTTTTTTCCCCCTTGACAACAGATTGCTTGAGGAACTCACATTCCCCCACACTTTCCTTGAACTTATCAGCCCCATTCTAATCATACAATTTATTGTGCACATAACCTGAGTGGTGCACTGGACAAGACAGCACAAATTTGCGACTCCATTTCATGTTCATGGCAACTCTGTAAGAAGGGAATTATTGCTCCAACTATACATATAGACAGACTGAGGTTCCTAGAGGCTAGCTGCTTAAGGTCTCAGATTTTAAGTGGTGTGACAGGAATTTGACCCCAGGTCATCTGTTTTAGTTTTCCAAATAGCTGCTGATGCAAAGCACCAGAAATGGGTTGGCTTTTATAAAGGGGATTTATTTGGCATACAAGCTTACAGTTCTGAGGCCATTACATGTCCATATCAAGGCACCATCAGAGAAGCTTTCTTACCAGAGTCAGCTACTGCTAATCCCAGTGTGTTGCTACATGGTAAAACAAGATGGCCACCGATCTCTGCCTGAGGTCTCTGCCTTCCCCTCCAGAACCTACTGTCTCCCAGAGCTCAGCTATGGGCAACCAGTCATAAGGCTTGTCTCTTACTGGGCCTCCTCTCTCAGTCTTAGCTGCTCTGCTTTTTTCTTGAGTTCAGATGTGAGCTATCAGGCATATAGCTCATCTCTTCAGCCTGGGCTCATCCCCTCCGCCTTGAGCTGCTCCGTGGGCCAGCCTCTTGGGGCCTTCATGCTTAGCTCTGGCTGCTAGCAATCCTTGAATCCTCCTTTCACATAGCAGGGTCAAAAATGGCAGAGCTCCCTTTTCCTCTGTGTGTCTCTCTCTGTGTCTCCATTTATATCAGACCCAGCAAGAGGGCAGAGACTCAACCTGAGTCATGGCTCACTGACATTGTCCAACAAAAGGGCCTCACACCCACAGGAATGGATTAGTTCAAAACATAATCTTTTTCTTTTTGGGATTCATAAAAGAACTTCAAACTGCCACATCATCTGATTTCAAAGCATATTATAAGTGAACTAGCTACAAAACACCCATGAAACAGAAAGAAATTTCCTTAGGAAGTATGCTGTGCCCACCTAGATTTCCTTTCCTTATTCATCTCACAGAAATGAGAAGACCTAAAATAAATGACTAGCTGCTTCAAAGATTCTTCACTCGAAAAATTCAGAGAAGAGATAAATAGACAGGCAGTTGCCAAGAAACACAGACTCTGTCATTATCAAGAAAAAATGTGTGAATGTGTGTGTGTTCCATAGCCACATGAGATGTGCACTGATTACATCCTGCCACTCTGTGTCCATGAAGTGTCTAACCAAGAAGCACCCAGCTACTCTTATTTTCTGTTCCTTTCTTTAAATTCCAATGGAAGAGCAAAAACTTATTGCAAAGTGCCAGAAGTGGATAGATTACACACAATTCAGCCCTAGGAGTCTGTCTAATCAATGTACTGGCCCATATTTTTCACATTTTATGGGACAGCAGGGAAAATTGTTGAGAAGAGCCAATTTGCAGCTGTGTTCTTAATTACGCCTTCTATGTGAAAGGAGGCAAATTTTTCAGCAAGAGATTGCAGCTGCATTCATAAGGTAGGAAGACCCGGTGTTCACGGCAGATAACGGAATGCCATGAAGGTCCCAGAGCCCAAGGTGGACTAAGCAGCAGCCTCTCTGTGTGGCCCAGTCAAGCCACTTGACTCCTTTGTGCCTCAGTCAAGCCTGCTGCCAAAGTGTATTCAAGCAGCAGGAGCTGACTGGAAAACAGATGCTACATGTGGGTAGAATTGTCCTGGATAATTATATTCCCCCAAGTCACTGTCACTTTCAAAATAGTGAAGTTCAAAAGTTCCTTCCTGCATTGAGTTTCTCTAAGCTGTTAGCACTGCTGAGTCAGAAATGTCTCTTTCACACATGGGCTGTATACTTTGGGCCATCTTGGAAAGTATAAAATCCTGGTGTATCTATACTAATTAGTACCAGGTGTAGAGCGGAGGAATGGCAGTCCACCAGCTCAAGCATGCAAGAAATGTAACTTTATTTTTCTATAGCTGGAGTTAATTATTAAAATTCCCATTTTAATGGCAGTTTGGGGATTACCACAATTTTGCCTCTGATGACACCGAAATATTGGGTTGTTTACATTGTTGGCTACAAGGCATCAGAATGGCCAAGTCCAAGCCGTCATCTGTATGTGTCAGCATCCTCTAAGACTGTCATTCCTGCCATGCGTCATGGTGGTAGTTGTTGAGGTGCCCTTGTTCCCTAATGTATGCATCCTTGGGTCAGATAATTCCCATGCTCCCTCTGGGACAAGAAGATGATTCTGCTGTTATAGACAATTCCATGTGCTGTCTAAGGCTTTTTACCTCTCCTGGGGTCCTTTTAGGAACAGGGCAATCATTCTACTGCTCCATCATGGCTGAGGCATGAGTGAAAGTTGGGGGTCCCCGTACTAAACAGACATAAGTCTCCTTTCCACTCAGAGTCTCCCAATGCTGTCTGAATTTCTTTCCTCTGTCCTAGCCCATGTTTGAGGAGGGATGGCAAAGAGCACAGTGCTCATCTTTAAGGAATGCACCTATATCTAATTTCTTTTCACTTCTGCTCCAATTCTCTCACTCTCTCCTTAAGCCAGGAAAATTCCATTTGGTTTAAAAAGAAGAAAACTTTGCTTAGTATATTTTCTATACCCAGGCTATACTTCAGAGGCTGAGGTTTCTCTAATTTAGCTATAACATTCTTAACTGAGGCAATAGATGTCTCCTCATTTAGATAGGAAGGGACATGGAGCAACAGCAAACACATGAGTTAACGTCTCAAACACTCCCATCCTAACATTAACTTTATGAATGGACCTAGGGAGTTTGTCTATTTCCTTCCTTCCCCAAACCCTGTCAAGTGGAAAGATTCATGATGATGTCAGCCTTAGCAATTAGAGACCTTATTTTTTCATCTAGTAAGCATTGGCAGGGCCACACTGATAGTTAAAATAATGAAATTGTTCTATACTTGTTGGTAAAAAATAGTTGTCCAAGACTCCAAGTATTGCCACTATTACCTTGTCAGCCCTGGTGTCTCCTCAGCAGCCCCCTGGACCTCCTAAGAAATAAAACCAGGTGCATTATGAAGGGTTACAAGATTCTTGCTCCAACACTTGAACCAGTGCCCATTCTTAATGGTCAGTCCCTAGGCCTTACCAGTGGTTGAATATTTCTTATTTCACTCCTACCTATTTCCTTGAGACTTAGAGAGGGCAGAGTCTGGGTGAGTGCTCCTAAGGTAATTCTGGCACTTAGAGATGCATATCCATCCTTTGAGCAGGGTTTTCTGGTCCTGTGAGTTTCTGTGCAGCTGCTGGAGGGAAACCACTAATAATAAAACTAGAGAACCCAGTTTAGATATTGTGGCTAGTTCTAATTTAAAAAGCACTGAAGTTAGAGTCAAAAGAACCTAAATATAGCTTGAATTCACACTAGTCATTGGTCTTGTGACTTTGAGGAAACTACTTAATCTCTGCTTGACCTTATTTCTGTAAGAGGTGGTAATAACTCCTTTATTTTAGGGAACAAATGTAAATGTCAAAAGAATATAATGACTTTCTGTCATCCTCCCTTCCTAAATAATTCAATCCAACAATAACTAGATAGACAAAGCAGGAGTGCGGTGGGAACGATAAGGGAGTGGGAGGATGAGTACAGCCCTACTCAGGGTGTCAGAGCCTGAGTCAATAAGGTAGGCAATCTAGTGGCCTGGTATAAGGTGGAATGGTGTTCTAGCAGATGATGGTCATGGCCCACTGAAGGTTTTGGAGATGTATATTTGCCTAGGAATGGGAGGAGGGGGGTGGTGATTATATTAGGGGAATTGACAAAAAGAAACTATATTCAGGATGTCCTTCAATAGGTCACTGGATAAACAAATTATTGTATACATTATGGTATCCATGTATGGGTGTGTACAATATTCAAACAATGAAGTATTATTCGTGAAAAAAAGAAATGAGTTATCATGCTATGAAAAGACATGGAAGAACCTTAAATGTAGTGAAAGAAGCCAGTCTGAAAAAGCTATATACTGTATGTTTCCAATTATATGACATTCTGGAAAAAGCAAAACTATAGAGATAATAAAAAGATCAGCGGTTGCCAGAAAAAGAGGAAGAGGGAATTTTTAGAGCAGTTGTCAAAACAACTGTACAACACAAAGTGAACCTTAATGTAAACTAAAGTTAATAATGTGTCAATATTGGTTTATCAATTTTAAACAAATGTATCACACCAATGCAAGATGTTAATAATAGGAGAAACTAGAATGGGGATGGGGTCAATATATGGGAACTTTCTGTACTTTCTATGCAATTTTTCTGTAAACTTAAAACTGCTCTAAAAAATAAAGTCTATTATAAAAATATTTTGAAGATAATGGGAACCAACATTGTCACTGTTAGAAAAGGGAGTTACAAATATGGAAAGGGACAAAACTAGAATAAACCTTGAGATGCTATATTATAATTGGAGGTATCAGTAATAACTCATATTTTCTGAATTATTGATAGACATAGAAGTAAATACACATAAACATATGGTATATATTCTCTCACACAGACACATGAAAACACACATTCCCCAGGTCTATTCAATGAGAGGCTCTGATAGAAAAGACACCCCAATAGCAATGAGCACACTTAATGCTCAGTTCTTGGTTTCTAACTACCATTCTCCACTGAAAGGAACCAGGGTCCCTTGGAGAAATAGATGGAACAGAGAAAGCACAAGACAATTCTGGAATATCGAGCTTTGTCAAAAAAAAATTTTAAGGGTTAAAAAATCAACGGATATGTTAAAAGTATAAAGAGGCACTTGAAGAAGTCCCACTGGCAGCCAAAACTGGGTTAATTTGAGCATCAAAATAAATAATGATAGTAATGGATTATAATCCCTTCAATAAGATAGGAATACATGAGTTCATACTGATATAAATAAATAAATGTAGAAGCAAGAAAGTTTTTCTTACAATAGAACACCAAATAATGTAGAAGAAATAATGGAACAAGAAAAATCATTAGGCAACCATAATTAATTTCTTGTAAATTAAACATCATTAAGTAATTAAACATAATCGATTAAACATCAATTGATGCTAAAATAGTGGGTGAAATGTGATAAGGAATGAAATATTTACAAACTCTCAAAGCACTTCCCACATAACATATCAATTAAAAGGGATAAAGAAAAGTTCTACAGAGGCAAAACTGGACAATACCACTTCTGACAGTTTGAAGCTTTTTGTGGATTCCAGAAAAGATCATGTTCTTGAAGCTTATCAATTCCTGTAGGTGTGGGACTCTTTGATTGGATTGGATGCATTTGGGGGAGGCTTTGATTGGATTGCTTCAGTAAGGCATGAGCCAGGCTGGGTCTTGGACCTCTTTCTGTGGTCCTTTATAAACAGAACACTAAAAGCAGAGACACAGTGGAAAAAAGAGCAGAGACAGAGAAACCACAAAAGTCTGGAATCAGTAGAGCACAGAGACACAGAAAGAAGTCCCTGAGAGGCTGAGAGAAAGGCCTGGAGGAGAAGGAAGAGGCAAGCCATATGCCTGGTGGTCCACAGCTGAGCTCAGGGAGAGGGCTTTGCTTGATGCCTTGATTTGGGTAGAGCGGCCATTATGCCCTGCCATGTGCCTGATCACCCACAGCTGAGCTTGGAGAGAAAGCATCTTTAGATGATGCCACCATTGCCTGATCCCCCACAGCCGAAGTTTGGTGAGACAGCATCTCTGATGGTGCCTTGAACTGTAAGCTTTTAACCTAATAAATTTCCATTATAAAAGCCAACTCATTTCTGGTATATTGCTACCAGCAGCTTTCAGCAAATTAAAACATCACCATGATCAAGTGATTAAAGTTAGCATCCCTAGAAAAAGAATAAAGAGAAATTATCTAACACCTGACAGGATACAATGAGAAGAGCACAAGACTATATCTGTGATAGTCTTACCAAAAAAATGCAAACTGAATTTTTCATAAAGAAGCTTCAGACAAACCAAATTTGAGGGACATTCTAAAATAAACCTGCCTGTAATCTTCAAAAGTGTCAAGGTCAGGAAAGATTGAGGAAAAGTTCCAAATAAAGGAACTAAAATATTCTCAACTAAATGTAATGCATGATTCTGCACTAGATCTTTTTGCTATAAAGGGCATTATAAGGAAAACTGGCAAAATTTCAAATGGGGTCAGAGGATTAGATGGTAGTAATATATCAATGTCAACTTCCTAAATTTTGATGGTTGTATTGTGGTTATGTAGATGAATGTATTTTTGAAGGTAATACACACTTAAATTATTTTAGCGTGGTGAAGCATCATATTACCAACTTATTCTGAAAGTGTTCAAGGAAAAGTCATTCCCTAATTCTTCTTGAAGCTTTTCTATGAGTTTGAAATTCTTTTAAATAAAAAATAATTAAGTAAAAAGGAGAGAAATAAACCCAAAGCATAAGCAGTGAAAGAAAAAATGAATAAATGAGACCCCCTCAAAATTAAAAGCATCTGTGCTTCAAAGGATTCTGTCAAAAAGGTGAAAAGATAGCCTACTCAATGGGAGAAAATATTTGGAAGCCACATATTGGATAAGGGTTTGATTTCCATGTTATATAAAGAGATTATACAACTCAACAATAAAAAGACAAACAACCCAATTAAAAAATTAGCAAAAGATTTAAATGGGTATTTTTCCAAAGAGGAAATACAAATGGCCAAAAAAGCACATAGAAAGATGTTCGACATCATTTGCTATTAGGAAAATGCAAATTAAAACTACAATTAAATATCATTTCACACTTTATAGAATTGCCACTATTTAAAAAAAAAAACAGAAAACTATAAGTGCTGGATATGATGTGAAGAAATAAGAACACTCATTCACTGTTGGTGGGAATATAGAATGGTGCAGCCTCTGTGGAAGGCAATTTGGTGGTTCCTCAGGAAGCTAAATATAGAACTGCCATATAAGCCAGCAATCCCACTACTAGGAATATTTTCAGAGGAACTGAAAGTAAGGTCACGAACTGACATTTGCACACTGATGTTCACAGCAACATTATTCACAATTGCCAAAAGATGGAAACAATACAAATGTCTATCAACCAATGAATGGATAAACATCATATATACATATGATAGAATACTATTCAGCTGTAAGAAGAAACGAAATTAGGATGCATATGACAACCTGGATGAACCTTGAGGTCATTACGTTGAGTGAAATAAGGCAGATACATAAGGACTAATATTGCATAGTCTCACTAATATGAACTAAATACAATGAGTAAACTCATGGAGTTAAAATCTAGAGTGTAGGTTACTAGGAGACAGGATGAAGGTTGAGAAAGGGGAGCTGATGCTTAATGTATGTAGAAATTTTAATAAGTTTGATTATAAATGTTTGGAAATGGATAGAGTTGATGGTAACACATTACAGTGAGTCTAACTAACACTGTTGATTTATAACTGTGATTGTGACTGAAAGGAGTAGTTTAGTGATGTATGTCAATTGAAAGAAATCTAGAGGATAATTTAGGGACTACATAACAGTGAACTAGGTGGTGGATGAAGATTGTGGTTAATAGTTCAAATACAAGAATGTTCTTCTATGAATTAGAACAAATGTATGTCACAATTACAAGGTGTTAAGAATATAGTGAAACGTAGGAAAAACACAACTTTTGGACTATAGTTAACAGTAACATTGCAATATACTTGCATCAATGGCAATGAAGGCACTATATCAATACAAGAGAGAGGTATAAGGGGGGATGGGATTTTTGCTACTGGAGTAAGGAAAACGTTCTAAAATTGACTGAGATAATGACAGCACAATTCGGTGATGAAATTGAGAGCCACTGAGTGAACACTTTGGATGCATTGTGCAAGACAGGGGACCGTATAACAGTAAACCATGTGGTGATGATGGACTGTGGTTAAGAGTACAAATATGAGAATGTTCTCTCATGAACTATAACAAATGTACAGTACTAATACATGATATTAATAATAGGGTGGTTTATGGAAAAAATACACCAAATGTAAGCTATGGACTATAGTTAGCAGTAGAATTTTAATGATGTTCTTAAATAATTTGTAACAAAGTTTCCACAAAAATGCAAGGTGTTGGTGGTGAAGTGATGTATGGAAATTCTGTACTTATGCATGATTGTTTTGTAAGCTCACAACCTCTCTAAAAAAAGAATAGAATAAAATTTTAAAAGGAGAGAAAAAGAAGACTATAATGCTTTAATTAAGAGAAATACCCTCCACATAGAAGGATTGGAAAAAACCGGAACTGGGCTTCAGTTGCTTTCAAGCAGCATGTGTGTCATGAACTGTCTCCCATTGCTCTTTCAGGAGGGGAAGAGCCTCTTAAGCATATTGCCTTAACTAGAAATATTAAAAACAAAATAAACATTAAAACAAAAGGAAATCTAGAGGGTCAAGGACAAAGAAAGTAAGATTTTATACATCTACTGCATCACTGTATGATTTTAAATGGTTCTAATGGACTTATCCAGTATTGTGCATTAGAAACAGAAAGCATGGAGATATATATTTAAATCTAGAACACTGAAATGTGTTCTAATAATGGTTCAAAGTAGTATCACTGTTAGTTCTCAACCAGAAACAAAATCAATTAAAAATGAGTTTAATACTTTTTATTCCTTTAGTGAAATAAAGCAGCAAAACTAGTCATAATGGAATTAATTACCTTTTCACTAGTGTACCAGCAGTGGCAATCTGACTTCTACTTACTTGTAGAACCCCTATGTCTGAAAGATTTCTTAATTACACACATAGCTTATGCAAGGCAAACCCCAACCCAATTCTCATATCCATTACCACAAAAAAGAACTTCAAATTACTTTCCATGGTTGAATAGAGAAACTCCCTGAAAAATGCTGACCCAATTCTTTTTCTTTCTTAATGGTAAAGCAATTGAAACAGATCCAGTAGATTCAAGCCTGGTATTTTTGTCAAGAAGACAAGAAAATAAATTAAAAAGTATAGTATAGTGTAGTGGTTAAAAGTACAAACTTTAGAGCCAGGTTTCCTGCTTGCACATTGTGACCCTACCACAATAAAGGTTTGTGATCTTGGGGAAGTACTTAACCTCTTTGTTTTGGGCTTCTCATCTGTAAAATGGGGATAATAATGTTACCTACCTTTTAGAGCTGGTATAGGATTTTAATGGCTTGTTGTATGCAAAGTACTTCAAACAGTAATTGGCTCATGATAAGTGATCAAAAGTGTTGGTTATTATTTAAATTATTACTATTTATCACTTTCTTATATGGTAGAACAACTGACACCAAAACAGAGTCCTAAGGCTATTTCTCTAGAGACACCAATAAAACCACCACTCTAAATTCTAAAGAACTTTTTTCAGTCCTTTGAAAATGCTGACACGAAATTCATTATTTTCTATGAGAAATATAGTTAACTTGGGGGAGTATGAAGGGACCTGAAGTCAACATATTTTAAATTTTGATGCAGAAAAATATTTGAATAATTCACGTAGAAAATTAATACAAGATCCTTGTTAATATCATTTTTTTAAGATTTATTTTATTTATTTATCCTCCCTCCTCGTTGTTTGCAGTTGCTGTCTGCTCTCTGTGTCCATTTGCTGTGTGCTTTCTGTGTCTGCACGTCTTCTCTTTAGGAGGCACCAGGAACCATACCCTGGGACCTCCCATGTGGTAGGCAGAAGCCCAATCACTTGAGCCACATCCACTTCCCAATATCTTTTATAAAGAAATTTTTCATTCATTTTTCCATTTGATCTTTATACCAAGATAAGGTAGGCAGAACAAGTGATAGCATTCCTATTTTATAGATGAGGAAACTGAGGTTAAAACCAATTATGTGAATTTCCCATGGTCACATGAAACAGAGCTGGAATATGACTTAAGGTTGTCTGTAATTTGAAACCAGATTCTAAATCTAAATCAAAGCTCTGTCAAGTGGAAAGTGTATGTCACAAAGATTTGGTGGTCAGCACACAACTTTGCATGATTTTAAGTCTGTTCCCATATCACGATTTGTACAAGAGGCATTGTTTTCTCACTAGAGGCTTTATTCATTCCTAGAGATACATTTATCATTAGAAAGAAACAAACCAAAAAGTACATTAAAGTTACTCGGGTTCTTCCATACTTCATAGCCAAATATTCCAACAGATACCAGCAAAACCAAATTTTACTCAAAGCAGGTCAATTTCTCTGCCTTAAGTGATTTGGCCAGTTGTGTCAAAACAAAGTCAAGTCAGTACAATAAAAAGAAAGTGTGTTAGTTTGCCAGTGCTGCTATGGTAAATAGCAGCACACACACAGTTTTGGAGACTTGAAGTCCAGCATCAAGGTACTGGCAGAGCTTAGTTTTCCCTGGAGTCTGTAACATTCTGCAATCCCTTCAGCAATCTCTCTCTCCTTGCATTGGCTCCTCTGGTTTCCACTGACTTCTAGTTTTTACTGATATCTGGTTTCTAGTGATTGTGTCTGAATTTCCTCTGCTTGTAAAGACTCCCATTGTAAGGATTAAGGCCCACCTGATTCAATTTGGCCTCGTCTAAATAGAATCTTTGAGGATCTTATTCACAAATGTATCCACTCCTGAACTAATTAAAACATCTTCAAAGGTCCTATTTACAAATTGATTCTCTCCCACAGTATCTGGGGTTAGGATTTGAACGTGTCTTTCAATCCCCAACAACATGTTATATCTATTGTTAAGCTGACCTGTTTAAATCATGCTGTGTGTTTCTAACTAATCTGATGAGCATCTGACCAGTTTAACCAATAAAGCCAGCAAAAATGGGCTATTCCTTCTGTATGTAAAGAAAAATCACAATAGTCTAAGTTTCCTCGAGCACTTCAACAGTGATCCCAGATACTGGTGGAAACAATCATCTAAAATTCAACATCAGATATTCTCTGCCAGAACTACAGAGCCTGAATAGGATTTGAGAGTGAGTGAAAATAATGAAGAAAGCTTTACTTTTCATTTTTACACAAGATTCCCCTCATAGAAATGTTGCCATCACTTTTTTCAAAACTAAGAATGATCCTCAAGGTAAATGAGTCTCTTTTCTATATCAAAATAAAAACAAGATAGGAAACCAAGAAGTTATTTTAAAAAAAGACAGGCATATTTGATTATATAAAAACTAAAATAATTTTGTAGAAAGAAAAACACCAAAAATAGTGTTTAAAAGAGAAGAACTAAAGAAAAATATTTGCAATGCATATAACAGGTTAAGGGTTATTTGTAAGATGCAAAGAGTTCCTACCAACTTAAGTGAAAAAGACAGGGAAAAAATAGGCAAAGTATATGACGAGTCAAGTAGAGTTAATTTAAATGACCAATAAACACATACAAAGATGCTCAGCTTTACTAGCCATGAGAGAAATGCAAATTAAAGCTAAATTGAGATACTCTTTTTTTACCTAAACAGACCAGCAAAAATTATGAAAATAGTAATATCTAATGTGAATTGTTATACTAATTGGAAGGTGATTTGGAAATATTAATTAAAATTCTAAATCCATATCTTCTTTTTTCTAGAAATCTCACCTCTCTAGAAATAAAAGCATTAATACATATATATATATGGTTATGCTATATGTATTCTATACCATACTGTTACTTACACTATATAATTTTCCTATTGCTCCTTAACAAATTACCAAAACCTCAGTGGCTTAGAACAACACAAATTTATTATCTTACAATTCTGGAGGTGAAAAGTTCTAAAATCAAGGTGTCAACAGGGCTGCATTCCTACAGGAGGCATGAGGGGAGAATCCCTTTCCTTAGCTTTTTGCTTCTGTTGTCACATCTCTTTTCTAACTCTGACCCTACTGTGGCCCTCCTATAAGAACCCTGGTGATTACATTGGGCCCACAAAGATAATCCATATAATCTTCCCATTTTAAGATCCTTAACTTCATCACATCTGCAAAGTCTCTTTTACCATGTATGGTAAACCATAATCACAGGTTCTGGGAACTACAATTAGGATGTGGAAATATTGGGGGCACAAATATTCTGCCTAACTACACATGTGTGTGTACTTATGTGTATACTAGTCCAAACTGACATAGGGGAAATCAGCTTTCCATGAAAATAAATTAAAGTTAGAGCCCTACCATATGCCATAACCAAAAATAAACCAAGTGATTGAATACTCAAAAGATTAAATGCTGAAAGTACAACTCTAAAACTATTAGGGAAAAAAACAGGAAAATATCCTAATAAAATTTTGTTTAGAGAAGTAATCCTAAAAATAGGATTACAAAATGACACAAAATGACACAAAATAGCATTTGTACTACTGAGAATATCTTAGAGAAACCCTGATAAGTGTACAAGGAGACATTTATAGTAAATGTGTAGTAAACAAAAATGATAAGCAACATAAATATCCATTAACACAGTGATGAATGAATCAAATTTGATATATCATATGATGAAATATTCTATAGCAATTAAACGGGGGACAAAACTCTGATTATCCAGTCTCCCAAAACAATGCTGAATGAAAAAATCACTTCATTCTTCTGCTCAAAACCTGAAAATGACTCCCCATTCCACTCAAAACAACAACTGAACACTCTGCAGTGGCCTAGAGACCCCACCTGGTCTGTTACTCTTATTACTGCTCTGGCCTTATTTGCTATTCAGTCCACTTCAGCCACAGGGTCCTGCTGGCTGCCCCCAGCACACCAGGCACATTTCCCACCTTAGCGCTTTCTAATGGCTATTTCTTCTGCCTGACATGTCCCCCACCTTCCCAATTCTCTCATCTTCTTGCAAATCCACTCACCTTAACCCCCGCCCCTCCCCTTTCCCTGTTCCACTTTTCATTTTTTCCATAGCACTTATCACTTTCTAACATATGCTACAATATACTTTTTAATTGTGTTTATTGTATGCCTCCCCTGGGTCTAATATAAGCTCCATGCGGGCTGACAACTTTGTTTTGTCTACATATGTATCCCAAGGGCTAGAACATGGCCTGACTCATGGGAAGTGTTCAATAAATAACTGTTAGATGGATGAATGCAAGGATCATTATTGTTGCATTGTTGTAGTGACAAAAAGAAAAAAAAAAAAGGAAAACTCTGAATACCAACAGTAGGGAAGTAATGGAATAAATTCCTTTTTATGGAGTATCATGCAATTATTTTAAAAAGCATGAGTTCGCTATATTATCTGCTGATTGAAAGAGGTTCATGATAAAGTGATAGAATATGTACAATGCTGCTTTTATTAGTTATCTTGAGGAGCAGAAGAGAAAAATATATGAAAAAAAATTAATAAAATAGAAAAAATACTTAAGGTATAATTTTAACTAAAAGCATACACTATAAAGTTATATCTATATTATTACTGCATATGTAAAATTTAAAATGTATGTGACCAAAGACTAGAAAGTAACTTGAACACATACAAATATTTTTTAGGTTTCTGTTGGCAGTTTTTGTCTCATATTTCTTGTTGTTTTAATAGTTTTTCTAATAAAGTAACATTTTTAAAAGAAAGAACATAACTAAACCTTGACCTTTTATATTTTCACAAAGGGGTTCTAAAAAGAAGCATTTTCATTGAATTTTGAAGTAGAAAAGACTCCCTGGTTAATGAATATTTTTCCACATACAAAAGCATTCAGACCTAGAACATGTCTCATTCAGTCTATCCTTAGCATTATTAAAGAATTTAATATTTTCCAAAATGCATGTCTAATAGGTAGGGCAAATCTAGCACTTGAACTGGGTATTGGTAGTAATAAATGTGTTTGCCATTTTCCACTCAACAATAGTATTATGCTATTTTACACAAGCAGAATGCTTTATAACTACTTTTCAAGTTGTTTTCATGTAATTCTTCCTTATGATCCTTTAAAAAAAAGTCTTATGGCATTGGTAGAACAGTATTCTTAGACGCTTATAAATGAAAAGGAGAGTTGAAATTTGAATGACTACCCAAGGTCACTTAGCTAGTTAAGTAGGAACAGTGCCCAGGTATCCTGACTTCTACTTGAATGTTTTTTCTTTGTTGTCTGCAAAAATCGGGCAGTCACAGTCTTACAGCAGCTTTACAATGTACTAATGAAATATTTTATCAAGGCTCTTCTGTCTTCAGTTGAGGTGATCACTCACCATATGCTTTTCCTTTGGGATAGAAGAAAGATTGGATTTTACAACCGCCAGATCATGGTCATCTCCCAAGAGCCACCAGTGGGAATAAAGATTAGGTGATTTAAAACAGCAAGTACATCACTGCATCTAACTCATAACCACCAAGAGAAAGAAAGTTGATGGCAAACTAAATGAAATAAGATAGGCTGATAAAACAATATCTGTTGTGAATAAGTGGTCAAAATTAGTTCTTATGAATAATTTTCACTAATGTGTGTTAAAAATGCCCAACTGCTTTTTCATTTATTTTTCAGTTGAAAGGAAAAAATATAAATACAAGTTTTTCCTATATTTTTTCAGAGGAAACTTACAAAGAGAACAGGTCCCTAAGAAAGGCTAGGCATAAAGAAAAGGAAAACAAAACAAAAAAAGGAATGAATAAATGTGATTTGAAAAGATTTACACATGTATTGTCTTTGGTATAAAAGCTGATCCACCTAACCTAGTGCTTTTAGTTACTTTTGCCTTTAAACACATGCTAATGCTTTATATTTTTTCATTATACACTGGTGAAGAGCATCCTGCATTTGTAACATAGGTGACTTGTTGTAAGATCACCGGTCTGTGGCCACACGAGGAATCAAGAAGGCTTCTCATATAAAGACTTTGTTCTCAATTGACTTCATTGTTACTACTTGTTCCTGTACCCAGAAACTAAGTAGAAGGAGGCAAGCAATAGAGAAACTAGGGACAGATGAGAAGAGAGTCTCTGGATCCAGAAGGGCAGGTACCAGTGAGTGCCCATGTTTCTCTTGTACTTAAAGAACTCTTATAATCTTATACTGAAACAAATGCAATAGTAGCACATTTCCCAAAGAACATGGCTGATTTCTTAAACTTTTGACAGTTCCATCAGATTCCTATAGCACTCCACTCCCACCGTAAACAAAAGAACAGTTTTCCTTCTGAAACGTTAGGTTGGGAGAGTTTGTGCTAAATCTATGGAAGAAAGAGATGTGGAAGCAAGAGGACTGGGGGCTCCAGCAAACCAAGAATGATGAAGTGTCAGATTCTAGCCCTAAGAAAATTTCATATAAAGAACTCCTATCAAACTTAGACTTTTCAACGTGACTGAAAAATTGTACTCGCCTGCTTACCTATTAACCCATCTCCCTGCTACACACATACACACACACACACACACACACACACACACACACACAGTCTGAAGAGTTGTTGTTTTAGTAGAGTTGGTTTGTTCTGTTTTTGCTTTCATTTTATATCAAGAGCTGGAAATTCAGAACATCTTTAAGTTACCCCTGCCTTTTTGTGGATAAGATATTTAGGTAAATGTACTATAAATATAAAGCAAATATATTTAGTGGCCATGAAAACTAAAATTTTTGTATTCTTGGGGTATATTCTGGTAGTGATAAATGTTTTCACATCATATGACTTTTAAAAATGTTCTAAAATTCTCTGAACAGCAATTAACTGAATAAAATAGGACATCCTGTAAAAGCAGCTCCTACTATAAATTGTTTGGGCAATTATTATGAATAAAACCAAAATAAAAATTTAATAAGATCAAGAAGATAAGGTTACTTCTTTGGAAAATGGCACACATAAAAATGCATGTGCTGAGGCTGGGGAGTTCCAGGGCCCAGCCCCAGTCGCCAGCTCCAGCCTCCAGCTGGCTCTGCCTGGCTGTCCCCACAGGCAAGATGCTTTTCTTACCCAAATTTTGGTGAGAGAATAACCTGATATGATTCTTGGGACTGTTATTAGATAAAATTAAAATCAAGTTTAGTAAAGAGTGTTTACAAATTTATAAATCATTGCACAATGTTAGTTGTTAATAAAATTATCTAAGACAAAAGCCATATTTAAGATATGCAGGTTATTTCATGCAGGATAGGAAAATGAAATAAAGGAGCAAGGACTGTAATTAGAAGCTACGTATTTATCATATAATCTTTTATAAAAAATTAAGACAAAGCTTAATTTCTGTTTAGTTAACTTGAACATTTCAAAGAACACAGTAATAACAATGACAACAATGGTAATAATAATGTGCCTAGCATATACATGCCAATTTACAATTTAAAAATTCATTTAAACTTCCCGACATGGATATTAATATTCCAGTTTTATAATTTAAAAAAAACTAAGTGATCTGCACAGATAAGACTGACATCCAATCTCCTGCCTGACTCCTGTTCATGTGCCACTTAGTGAGAAGATTTGCTAATGAATACAGATGCTTCTATTATTTTTTAAGAAAAAAACAATTTATCCACTTGATGAGAATTATATTAAAATCTTAAAGAAAAAAATTGAGTCTTTAAGAAAATGTATTCAAAATCATTAGCCAGTAAGAGAAATGCAAATTAAAATCAAGATGAGTATCACCACACACCAATTAAAATATCTAAAATGAAAAAATAGTGATAACACCAAACACTGACAAAGATGCAGAGAAACAGCTATTTATACATTGCTGGAGGGAATGTAAAATGTAAAACTCTGAAAATTAGTTTGGCAGTTTCTTTCAAAACTAAAAGATAATTTGCTACATGAGCTAGCATGTAGTATGGGCATTTATCCCAGTAAAAAATGAGGAATTATTTTCATATAGGAGCTTGTACATGAATATTCATATCACCTTTATTCATAATAGCCCCAAGATGGAAACTACCCAGATGTCTTTCAAAGGGTAAATCGTTCAACAAACTGTGGTATATCCATTCAATGGAATGCTACTCAGCAATAAAAAGGAATAAACTATTGATCACACACAACACAAGGTTAAACATGTGACAAAATTGCATAGAACTACCCACACATACACACACACACAAATTGTGCATGTGTAGTTAGTGAAATCTGAATAAGCTCTATAAATAGGGCCAAATGTCAAATTCTTGGTTTTGTATTAAACTTTGGTAGTGTGGGGTGTTGGCATTGAGGCTTGGAAAAGGCTTATGTGGGACTTCCTTGTACATTTCTTTGTAACCTCCTAGAATCTATAATTCTTTCAATTTAAAAGATTTTTTAAAAACACCTTCATTTTAAAAATATGAATGTGAACTTTATCCCTATGGAAAAGTAGGCCTTATTTTGAATAAACTCTTCATTCTATAGTTTCTTTAATAAACATGCATTATCACTTTAAGACCAATATTTTGTCTATTTCATTTGCCAACAATTTATTTCCCAAATGATAAAAGTCTGTGTAACAAAATAAAATTATTAGGAGGAAAACTTACATGTATAAAGACTGTTTACAGGTCTGTGAAATGTAGCTACACAAAAGAAATCAAGACAAATGAAAAAAAAATGGTCATTCTCATACAAATAATTTGATTCTATTATTTTAATAGTTTATGGCCACCTTTAAGTGAAATAAGCTTTAAGATTAGATATGTCACAAGCCATTCCACAATCAGACATTTTTATCGACTGGGTTGGTGCCCTTTCAATACCAAATTGATGAGCAATCATGGCAGACAATCTTATTAAGCTAGTTTGCATATTTATGAAGACCCTGTAGCTTAATAAACTGTTATAGGGCAATGAAAGTTTATGAAGATCACTAGAAATGTCAGAATTGTACTCCAAAGACACAATAAAATTTAGCAATTCTCATTTACATCCCAACCCATCTAAAATAAAAACCTGTAGTTGCTTTATTAGCCCTGTCTCACTCATAACAAAATCCAATTTTCTTATATAGTGCTCTGTTTACCTAATATTTACTTGACCACATTGAAGTCCTGCCATAGGCTTAGGGATTCTAAATTTTAACTAAATTTAAGGGATTTAGTTTTAATTTCATGCAAGTTGACTTCTACTCTTTTTAGCTGTACATATGAAAGTCAATGGATAGTTAGAGAAAAGGGGAATGGTAGCTAAGATTATAAATAATACTCCAAAACAATAAAACTACAACTCCACCACTAAAGCCAAAATATTATACTATCACACTGCAGTTTGGAACTAAATAATGAATCAGATTCTCTTGTTTTAAGCAGAGTATTTACCAGCTTAGAGTTTATCTCTATAGTGATGATTATTACTTCTCTAACTAGAATTATAATTAAGCTTTCATGCATTATTTCAACCAAAAGTAGCTGATATATTTATAATGATAATAACAGCCTTTAAAAAGCAGGATTCTGTAAGTTACTTGTAGGGATCCAGTTATAGCCTGGCCTTTTTTCTCTCGCTGGTTGCATTTACCAACATTCCCTCATTGCTGAGTCTGTTTGTCTCCTCCTATGGAGCATGGAACTTGGAACAACCTGGAACAATTTTCATGGCTAGCTATGAAAGGATGGAAAACACACACACACACACACACACACACACACACACACATCTCAGCCCATCACAGGATATACAGTTATTAAAATGAATTCTGAAAAAATCAGAGACAAAATGTTTCTAAAACGTATTTGTAGTCAGTTTATGTAACTCAAAAACATAGAGATTGCCTTTGGGAAAATCATAGTTAAAATTAAAATTTCCTCTGACTAACCAACAAAATTAAATGGACACAGTTTAGGATTTTTTTAAATTTAACTACTAAATATTTTTCCTAAGGGGATAATCTATGTAGACACATCCAGAACTATTTATACTTGTAAACAAACTGCCTCAACCTTTATCTTTTCTACAGATTCGTATCTCCAGTAAATGGATGATGTTTGAGATAGCTAAGAGCAGAAAGAAAAATTCAGGGTCTAAACCAACCTATAGAATAAATAGACTTTATATTTTGTGTCCTTTACTTTAGAAATAAATTGTCATTTTTAAGAAGATTCCGTTTAGAGTTAATAGTTAAAGTAGAAGTGTTTCTCTTTCATGTCAAGCTTTCTTCACTAGACCACATGACCATGACAAATTGGTCTTCCCAATACGTCATTACAGGTGGATCATTAGTTTTTTCTTTAACTTTGATAAATATATTTCTATGTTCTTCTTTCTTCCTCTAGCATTTTAAATCAATTAAGCAAATTTAATACCTGATAAAGTTAAATCCATTATAAGAATAATCATTCCCATTTAAATTCTGTTTAAACAAGTTTGCCTTTGCGATTTCATAAAATCCTTTAAAAATAATTATTGTGACATCCTTATAACCTACACAGCACCAATATTATTGTTTTCATTTTATAGATGAAGAAACTGAGATGCATAGAAATTAAGTGATTTCCCCAAATCACACAATATATTTACAATGAAAGCTTAGCGCTCATTATCCTTCTATCTTCATTATCCTTACTCACAGATAATCAAAGTTTACAAATACATTTTTAAAGTTTGCCCTAACTTGAAAAAAGAACTTTTTAGGTTAAAATACAGAAATCCATAGCACACATCATTTATTTCCCTTTTAAACTTCACTTTGATAAGCCTGTATGCTGTTATTGCTGTCAGTAACTGCAATATAATCTTAAATTTATCTTTAATTAATTCAAAGTAAGAAATCTTTAAACAGACACCTTTTTAATGACTTTAATTGATTCCGTAGCCAATTATGCCTTATTTTTAGTCTCCCGCAGAGCCCAATCCTAAATAATCTTCCTTTTGTGCAGCTTAACCATTTGCATGACTCCTTTCTGACTTTTTTGAAAGCAGGTTTGTATACTCAGTCCTAGCCAGCTTGGGAGTTCAGATATATATCTACTGAGGGTATCACATCTACAAAGATACCGTTCACATACAGAAATGGTAGAGTTGAATGTTTATTAGGAAATGTTTTAAAAAGGGGTCAGTAAAGTGGCTTGTTCCTTCAAAATCATTATGATTTGATCATTTTCTGACAGATGGAAATGTCTTGCAGAACAGGTGGCTTTTTCGAGTTCACACAAAGTTGTCTTATGGGCTAGAAGTTGTCCTTCAGAAATCAAATATCTAAGGAATAATTAGAAAAACAAAACAACTATTTAATAAAAAATCTTTAAATTTCTCTAAAATAGAAACTTCCAAAAACCGAAAGGAAAAGCAACACAGGCAACAGATGTGACAAAGAGTTAGTTTTTTTAATCCTTAAAGAGCCTTTGTAAATATAAAAGAAAGCCATTTATAAAAGAAAAATATAACTGGAAAAATTCTAGGAAACATTATTTAAAAGCACATATATGGTATGCATGATTGTGTTGTAAACTCACAACTTCTCTAATAAAATAAATAAGTAAATAACAACAAAGCACATGAAAGGAGTGACATTATCAACATGGTGACATAAGACATCCCCTGAAAAAACGTCCCCAGAGATTCAGCAAATAAAAGGACAAACCCCACTTGCTTAGAACTCTTGAGGATGGTAGAGACTGGAGAAGGACTTCACAAATGCTGATTTGAAGAATAAGAAAAACATCAAGTAGGAAATTTCCATCCCATACACACCAGGCTATTCCCCTTCTCCTCACTCAGCGCTGCCCAACTTGGGAGTCACACTGAGGCAGCGGCCAAGGTCCCTCCCATGACCGACACAGACTGGGGAGCCACTCACAGCAGCAAGTTAGAACCCCATGTGTATCCAGGCACAAGCACCCAAGTTCCCAGAGACCTAGTGTTGGCAGAAGGCTCTGGGTTCTGGGTTTCTAGGGTCTTGGTTTATGTCACATAAAAGAATTCAAAGACACACCATAAGGTAGGTAAAGAGTTTATTAAGAAACAAGAAGAGTACACAGTCTTAGACATGGACTGTGGGCATGCTGCAGAGTGAGACTCGCATGGGGCCCCGGGTTAGGCCTTTTTAAGACTTTTACTCCTCCCCTTTCATAATGTTGGGGAGGGGCCCCAGCTGTCTGCTGTTCTGACTGGTTGCCTTAGGATCCCCACCTGTTAGCTCTCAGGGGCCCAATAAGGAGGCCTGTTTGGGGTTATCTGGGCTTCTCTTTGACCCCAGAAAGAGTTCCAAATGGAATCTCATGTCAGGGTCTCACAGGATCCCTCAGGAGGTTTTCGGGGTGGGGTCTCACTGTCAAGTGCTCTGCTGGCCATGTTCCCTACCAGGTCTCAGCCACCTTCTTGGTGTCCTATACTAGTGTGCCTCACCAGGGCTGAATACAAGCTGCTAAGTCATGCTGCATACAAGGGGGTCCCGGGGGGGAAATGAGAGAGAGAGAGAGAGAGAGAACACTGCAGAACAGCTGACCAGTGGTATGCTCACAATACATTTTCTCTTAGCTGGACCACCTAAATGTAAAATGGACTTCTTACAATACTGCAAAGTGCCAACAATAAAGAGATATATGGGAATGCTGTATTTTTACATGATTTATGTAAACTTCTCTAACTTAAAGAAATGATAATAATAGGATAAATTTCACCAGCCTGTATATTGGGGTTTTTTAAGAGAGGTAATCCATGTAAATTGTTTCACACATTGCTTAGAACATAGAATCTGTCATTAAATGCTAACTACTACTGTTAAAAAAAAAAAATGGTACAATTATTTTTTTAAAAGTGCTACCAGCAATTGTAACAAATGTTCCACACCAATGCAAGGTGTTGGTGGTAGGCTGGTAAATGGGAATCCTGATACTTTATGCATGGTTGTTCTGTAAACTCACAAATTCTCTAAGAATAAAACTTTTTTTAAAAGCACATGGAAAATGTTGACCCTCTTTAGTATTCAGAGAAATACTAAATGCTGTGGTCAAAGTATGATATGCAAATATGCAGTAAAGGGTGTGGAAATATTCATGATTCCTTGGCCTGGTCATCCCACATGGGCTTATATCCTAAGTGTGGCAATTAATGTGGGGTAACTGACTAAAAGCCCATCCCTGACCCCTTTCTTCTGTGCCATCTTCTGACCTATCATGACAACATGTCACAGTTCTGGTTAAGAAGAGTAAGAGTAAGAGTAAGTCCATGGGCTGCACCTTTCATTCTTCCTTCTTCCTACTTTAAATGAGAAGGAGGTCATTGGAGATTAGCAGACATCTTCCAAACATATGAGAAAGACAAAAAATATTATAGAGACATTGGCCTTGAAATCATTGAGCCACTGAATCAACACCAACCACCACCATACAACCTCCAAACTTGCTAGGTAGGAAAATTGTTTGAGTCACTTAATAATAGAGAAAGGAATAATTCAATAGGAAAAAAACTCAATTTGCTTAACCTTATTAATAACAGAATTTTTCTATAAGAGAAGAAAAAGAGGGCCTTCTAGCTGGGAGATGTTTAAGGAGATTATGATGCAAACAAATCAGATTTGATGGATAAATCTGAAAATCATGTGTGTGGTGGATTTACATATTAATGAATCTGATTTTTCACCTCTTCCTTAATTCACAACCTTTGCCATGAGACTTTACAGTTCCTCTCAACAAAGAGGCAAGTCTATTTTCCCACCCCTAGATTCTGAGTGCAGCCATGGGACTTGCCTTGGCAAAAGTAGCATAAGTCATCTTGAAAAGTACTTCTGCATTTGTGCTTGCCCTCACATTAGCACCACACCATCACCATGAGAATAATTCCAGTCTACCCTGCTGAAGGCTGAGACATATGGAATGGAGCCAAGTTTCCCCATTTTCTTAGCTGAAGCCAGACTAGATTATCTGACAGCCAGGCAATAACCCCAGAATATGAGGGAGCCAGATGAGATCAGTTGAGCCCATGCCGGATAAGCTGAACTCTATAGACTTAAGAGGTAAATAAAAGATTACTGTTGCATGTCATAAAGGTTTAGTGGTTGTGTGTTACACAGCATTATTGTGGCACTAGGTAATGAATATAATGTAAAAAAATAAATTTTGTTTAATATTTATTCATCTATTTAATATTCATTGACCACCTACACTATACCAGGCATTATGTTTTCATGTGTAAAAAAAGGCAGAATACAGAGTTGTATTACTATATGAGTACAAAGTTGTAAGCAATATGTATGTATATAAGGAAAAGCTTCAAAGGATGCTAAGCCTATATATTGTTTTTGTTTATGTTTTTGTTTATTTGCTTGCACCTTTTTTTCCTCAACCAGTTTTTTTAAAAAATTTTATTATTTATTTTTTATCCCCATCCCCCATTGTTTGGGCTTATCCTTTTTTTTTTTAGGAGGCACTGGGAACCGAATCCGTGACCTCCCATGTGAGAGGGAGGCACTCAATCGCTTGAGCCACCTCTGCTCCCCATGAATCTTCTCTTAAAATGGCCTTTCATGTGCCATGTGTGCAGGCTGATGGGAATAGATGTATACAAAGGGCTGGGGAGTAAATGTGAATTGAAGGGGTGGAAAGAATAAATGACAAGAAGAGTATAGAAGTAGGTAAGGACGCAATAGAATGAAGAATATAAGAACATGTTTGAAGGTTCAAATGAAAGTCATGGAAAAGATGGAGCATTAGAAGATGTGAGGGAGAAGGAAAACTGATGTGTAAAGTCAGCAAGATGAGACAGGAGACAGGATTCTGATCACATTGGGGGCTTTCTGGAAGGAAAAGAGGCCGCCTCTCCCTCTAAACAAGGGGAAAGGATGGGTGCCATTTTACATGTTTTAAATTGTGGAAGGGCAAGAAGGTGATAAAGCTGCTGCTTGAAGGTCTTTATTTTCTTAAGCCTCAATGCAGCAAAATTATCTACTAAGAGTAAAGAGAGTGAAGTGGGAAAGGGTAAAAAGTTTCAAAGAAACAGCATAAGTCTGTGAAAGGAAACTGAGTGTAGCTAACCCAAAGGATTCCTGAATTGTGTTAAAACATTATCTGTCTCAAAGGAAAAGTTATGTTTGAGAAAAAATTTTAAAAACACTTTGAATAACAGTGAAGAAAAATCTATGTGAAATTAATGCCTTCATTGTTATCTTGATTATTGGTAATTGAGAAAATTTTCATTTTTAAAACTACTTGTTAATTTATTTAGAGTTCAGCATAGATTCAGTAAGACATGGAAATTTAAGTGTCAGGTATAAGGAATTAAAATGGAGACCAAAAAATGCTCAACTGAGAAAAAATTTTGTTATCTTCATTCACTCAATTTACAAATATAACTTTAATTAGAACATCTTAACTGCTCCATTACTTAACGAGTTTTTTTTTTTCTATTTCTATTTTTGCTGCCTTAATAGTTTCTGCCCTAAACTACATTAAAAGATTCCATAGTTGCAAATTGTTTAGTAGCACTTTGGGAATAAAATAACAAAGAATGGATCTAACCAGAAATATACACTTAAGAGATACAATCTTTTGGATCAAAATCTTGATTTTAACCCCACTTCCCCACTGCCACATTGTCTGTGGAACTACAGAAGGGATTATTTTTTAAATCTGAGAAAAGCTGATATTAATGATTTAAAAACTAGTTTAAGTTTGATGATAAGGGAATTAAAAGTCTTAACTTTTGAGGAAAAGAATGGAATTGGAATGGGGTCCAAAATTATTGATATTTACCCAAACTTTCCTTGACTTCACCAAGGCAAAGCATAATTTGTGGAAAGCAGTGTGATTACTTCTATACTCAGATAGCTGTATTCATACTTTCATAAGGATAAATCCTGCAACATTTTTTCCAAGTGGCTCTTAATCTATTTGGGGTCATATAACCCCCAAAGGTGTACATTTGCACCCACACATTGAAATTTTGCCCCTCATTCCATAAATTTTACAGATGCCTTAAAGCCCGTTCATGAGCACTTGTTGAGAGCTTCTTCTAGATCCCATTTTCAAAAGTTCAAATGGATAGATGAATTTTTAACCAGACAAACTATAATTTTGTTCCTTTTCTATACTGTGTAAGCCTTACCTAGAGCGTTAGTTGAGTATTGCCACATATTAAAATTGGCATTTCAACTGAGGTACCAAGGTACAATAGATATTAGATCAAAATGCAGAATTTATAGAAGAAATTTTGAAAACTAGTCACCAGACTCTTGGCCCACTCAGCCAGGTTAAGGAACTTTAAAGGGAGATCAAAGAAATAATTTTGGAAGAGGATATCTTAGAATAAAACCATAGTTTCAGCCCAAAACAATGCCCCCTTTGCTGCTACCCCTTCACCTCAAGTCTAGTAAGGAGGGGTGGAGCAACTTCAAGAGAACACTTGGAAAGCCTGGTATGTGTAATTTGTTACTGGGAGCATAGCGGGCTGGGAGTTAACTCTTAATCTGGGAAATCTAGAGGGACTATTTTAGTGGGGAGATCCAGAAAAATCACTGCTTATTGGAACTGGCTGTACTGCTAGAGTTTGTCAGGGAAAAGGATGCAGAAGTGTTTCCATATACCAGAGATGGCCCCATACAAGAGTAAGAGCTATTTGGGGATCAGCATCTCTCCTGTTCAGAAGGCAGGGAAAGACCTGGCAACAAAAGGAGGATGCTATGAAAAAACTACAAAGAGAGGGAACTTTTAGTATCTGCCAGAGCCAGCTCACAACGTTACCAATTCAAGTAAGAACTTTATTATAGCTTTTACCCCTTCTTATCTCCTCACTCTCATCTCTATTATCCCTGCTAGGGATAATAAGAATCTATTAGTTGATGGGAAAGGTGAACAAGAAAGAAAAGAAAGACCATGACACTGCTTCCCACTAAAATGGGTCTGCTGAAAGAAAGAAGAAGATGGTTGACAAATCAATTGTGAAATTTTGATTATTATAGAAGGCTGAAGATTCTAATTTCTGAACTGAGGCTGTTTGTAACTTAAATTGACTGTAAGATGATCTTTTACTTAAAAGTGAGCAGAAAATTTACACTGAATCTGTCCATGATTTCATCTTATGGCACAGAAAACCTTTTCCACTACAAACTTTTAAAGAGGTTAGGGAACACAACATTTCGTTTTCACCATGACTCACCAATAAAACTTGTTCAGTTTATAAGTTTTAATAACATGCGAATTTAACTGCATTTCACAGGCAAAAAACTCTTGGCATGAGATCTTAATAGGGATAGGAGATGAGTTTGTTTAACTGACAAACTGATTTTTCTTAATTTAATTTGAGAGTTGAGACCAAGAATGGCAACTTGTGATGCTCCAGGGATCTGTTCTCCCACAGAATCTTTGAACAACTAGCAAAAACTGGCAAGGACATCCTTCTCAAAACTTTGGAAAATACTTAAAAGGTTGTAGTAAATAAGCGAGTGCCATATCAAGAAAAAACAACTTTAAAAAATGGCAGGAAAAGCTTGTGGTGCCATTGCTGACCCCTTCCTTATTCCCTCTGTGGAGTGGTGTAGAGCAGGTTTGCACACCCATTGTGGGTCCCTGGCCTTCTTCCACAGGGAGCAGAGTAACTAAATCCCTATGTGGATACTGTTGTGACTGCATGTCAGTGCAATGCTATCAGTCAGCAGCCTGAAAGACTGAAGCAGGACACTCATCTATGGCTCACCCTCCCAGAGCTTGTTCTGCAGGAAGAAGCAATTTGTGGACAGCTAAAGCAGTGAAAGAAACAATTAAGGCAAAAGAAAGAAAGCTAGAGAATAATCTAGAGACTGAATGAAATAGTGAACCCAGAGGTGGATGAGAATTGTGGTTAATAGTACAAATGCAAGAATGTCCTTCTGTGAACTAGAACAGATGTATGTCACTATTGCAAGGTGGTGGGACTATGAAGAAGCATGGGAAAATACAATTAGTGTAACCTATGGACTATAGTTAACAGGAATACTGAAATATTCTTGCATCAATGCCAAAGATGTACTGTGTTAATAATAGGGGGTATGGAAAAAATATGCCAAATGTATGCTATGTACCATAGTTAGTGGTAATAGTCTGGTGATATTATCTCATAATCTGTAACAAATGTTCCACAACAGTGTGATGTGTTGGTGAAGGGTTGCTGTATGGGAATTCTACACATGTGTATGATTGTTTCGTGAGTTCACAACTTCTGTAATAAAAATATTTTTTTAAATGTTCTCAATATGCTCAAAGAGATAAAGGAAAATCTGGAGAAAGACTAAAGGATATCAGGAAAATGATATATGAACACTATAGAACCTCAATAAAGAAATAGGCATTTTAAAAAGGAACCAAACAGGGATGCGGATGTGGCTCAAGTGATTGAGCTCCTACCTACCACATGAGCAGTCTGTGGTTTGGTTCCTGGTGCCTCCTAAAGAGGACACCAAGTTAGCATGACAGGAAGGTGCAGCAAGCTGACACAACAAGATGACACAACAAGAGACACAAGAAGAAAAACATAATGAGAAACACAACAAAGCAGGAAGCAGAGGTTCCCGGTGCCTCCTAAGGAAGATGAGCAAGACAGCGAGCTGATGCGACAGGCAGGCGCAGCAAGCTGACGCAACAAGATGATGCAACTAGAGACACAAGAAGAAAAAACATAATAAGAGACACAACAAAGCGTGGAATGGAGGTGGTTCAAGCGATTAAGCACTTCTCTCCCACATCAGAGGTCCCTGGTTCAGTTCCCAGTGCCTCCTAAAGAAACAAGGAAGATGAACAGACACGGCAAGTGCAAGCAACAAGGGGATGGGGAGAAATAAATAAATTAAATTAATCTTTAAAAAGAAAAAAGGAACCAAACAAAAATACTACAGTTCAAGACCACAATAACTGAAATGAAAAATTCCTAGAGGATTTCAACAGTGGATTGGAGTTGATAGACAAAAGAATCCATGAACTCGAAGACAAGACAATTGGCATGATTCAGGCTGAGAATCAGAAGGAAAAAAGAAAGAAAAAAAAGTGAACAGAGTCTAAGAGACCTGTGGGACACCATCAAACTTACCAATACATGCATTATAGGAGTCCCAGAAGGAGAAGAAAGAAAGAAGCAGTAAAAATATTCAAGGAAATAAGTACAGAAAGCTTCCCAAATTTAATGAAAGACATGAATATACACATTCAAGAACCCCAGCAAACCTCTAACAGGATAAACTTCTAAAGAACCATGCCCAGACACATACTAGTCAAATTGTCAAATGCCAAGGACAAGGAGAGAGTTCTGAAAGCTGCAGGAAAAGCAACATGTTATACACAAGGGAGCTCCAATTGATTAAGTGTGGAATTCTCATCAGTGGGTTGAAGTTAAAAAGTGTTGAAAGAAAATAATTGTCAATCAAGAATTTTATATCCAGCAGGACATTCCTTCAAAAATGAGGGAAAAATTCAAACATTCCCAGATAAGCAAAAGCTGAGGGAGTTCATCACCACTCTACTAGCCCTTCAGGCAATGCTCAAGAAAGAATTTCAAACTGAAAGGAAAGGATGCAAAACTGTGGATCAAAGCAGCACAAATTTAAAAAAGGCCTCCAGTAAAAGTAACCATATGGGTAATTATAACTATTGTATTGTAAAAGTTCTAAAATGCAAATGCATAAATAGTAATGATAAGTCAATGGTTCTGAACTTACAGGTCATAAAGATATAATTTGTAACAAGTAAAACAAGAAGTGGAGGAAAGGAGCACTATAAGGAAAGTGTTTGTGGTTGCCATTGAAGTTAAGTGGCTCTCCAATCAAACATAATTACTATAGATTTAAGAAGTTAAACTTAAGTCCCATGGTAACCACAAAGAAAATATCTTTAAAAATATATAAAGAAAGAAATGTGAAGGGACACAAATGGTACATTATAAAAAATCAAGTAAATATGAAAGTAGGCATTAATAGAAGAATTGAGCGGCAAAAATGTATAGGGCATTGTTTTAGTTTCCTAGGTTGTTCAAGCAAATACCATGAAATGGTTAGGGTTAAACAATGGGAATTTATTCTTTCCTAGTTTTAGCATGGGAAAAAAAGTCCAAACCAAGGCATCATCTCGGTGATAATTTCTCCCCAAAGACTGGGGCATTCTGGGGTCTAGAGTACTTTGGCCCTTTACTTGTCACATTGCAAGCACATGGCAGTGTCTCCTGGTCTCTCCCTTCTCTTCTGGGTTCCACTGATGTTCAGCTTCTGGCTTCTTGTGACTTTCTCTCTGTCTGAATTTCATTCTGCTCATAAAGGACTCTAGTAATAGGATTAAGACCCATCCTGATTGAGGTTGGCAATACCTTAACCTAAGTGAACCCAACAATGGTACATACCATGGAAACTGATTAAGTTTAAGAACATGTTTTTCTGGGGTACATGCAGCTTCAAGTCACCACAAACAAATTAAGACAAAATAGAAAAGTGGCAGAAGAAAGTCCTGCATTATCAGTAATTATTTTAGATTGTAAATAAAGTAAAGCATTCAGTCTGCAGAGATTGGCAGAATGGATTTTAAAAAAATATCATGACCCACCTATATGCTCTTTATAAATGACTCATATTACATTCAAAGACACAAGAAGGTTAAAAGTGAAAGATTAGGAAAATATACACCATGCAAATAG
>JAQZBX010012067.1:0-41787 GCA_029593785.1 Cabassous unicinctus | reverse complement strand
GGTGGCAGCAAGATAGACTGAACCAGGAAACTCATCTCTAGCTTCCCCACACATACCCACACACCCTAAGGTTTTGTCCTGTAAGCAGAAGTAGCTTATAGACAGCTAAAATAGGGTAAGAAAAAATTAAGTTAAAGCAGCATAGGGCAAAGGTTTGCCAGTTTCCAGTCATACAATAGAGCAAAATCTATTTCATTAGATAGAGGGGACATTCAAATTCCTGTAAATAGGGGAATTCCTCAGGCCACAAGCAAGCACAAGCCTAGGAAAAGACACAGGCTCAGAAAACAAAAAGAAGACCTTGCACTTCATTTTCACCTTGGGCTAATCTTCTTTATAGGAGGGCTAAACTCTGATGGAAAGTGGCAGCCAAATTAGAACCAATTTGAAAGACGATGAGATGTGTTTTGTTGCATTAGTTGGTTGGTTTTTTTTGTCTCCTGCCACTCAAGGAAACTTCTGTTATATTACTATCTGGATAAAAGCATAAGGAACACACAGATCAGGAACAAAATCCCAGAGTTAAAAATTCAAAATATGAAAATATATAGTGTGTAACAAATTATTACAAGGAAACAAAGAAATAAGAAATCATGGCCCATCAAAAGGAACAAAATAAAATTTCAGAAACCATCAACAAAGAAGACCAGACTTTGGCCATACCAAAGAATTTTTGTTTTGTTTTGCTTGGGTTTTTTTTTTTTTCCCAATATCCTCAGTATGCTCAAGGATATAAAACACACACACAGAGAGAGAAAGAACTAAAATATATCAGGAAAATAATAAATGAACATTATGACAGTATCAATAAAGAGATAGGAATTTTAAAAGGGAACTAGACAGAAATATTGAAGTTGATGACCACAGTAACTAAAATGAAAAATTCCATAGAGAGTTTCAAGAACAGATTGGAGTGGACAAAAGAAAGAATCTGTGAACTCAAAGAAAAGACAAGACAATGGAAATGATTCAAGCTGAGGAACAGAAAGGGAAAAATTACAAAGAATGAGCAGGGCCTGGGAGACCTGTCAGATACCATTAAGCATACCAATCCACACATTATGGGTGTCCCAGAAGGAGAAGGAAAAAAAAAGAGGCAAAGAGACATTCAAAGAAATAATGGCAGAAAACTTTCTGAATTTAACAAAAGGCATGAATATACACACTCAAGAAGGCCAATGAACCAAACAGGATAAACTTGAACAGGACCATGTCCAGGCACATAGTAGTCTAAATGTCCAATGCCAAGGACAAGGAGAAAGTTCTGAAAGCTGCAAGAGAAAAGCAACGTGTTATGTACAAGGGAGTCCCTATGAGATTAAGTGCTGATTTTTCATCAGAAACCATGGAAGCAAGAAGACAGTGAGATGGAATGTTTAAAGTGCTGAATGAAAACAATTACCAAGTAAGAATTTTATATCCAATAAGACTGTCTTTCAAAAATGAGGGGGAAATTAAGACATTTCCAGATAGATAAAAGTTGAAGGCATTTTTCACCGTTAGACCTTCCATAAAAGCAATACCAAAGAAAGTTCTTCGGTCTGAAAGGAAAGGACAATATTCAGTGGATCAAAGCCACATAAAGAAATATAGACCTCCTGTAAAGGTAACCATATAGCAGTTATACAGACCAGTACTATTGTATTGTGTTTTGTGCATGTAACTTCATGTTTTACTTCTCACAGTTTCTAAAATGCACATGCATAAGAAGTAATGATAAATCAATGACTAGGAACATTAGATAAAGCCTTCCCTGTTTGCAGATGACATGATCCTGTATATAGAAAATCCTGAAAAATCCACAGCAAATCTATTAGAGCTAATAAACAAATTTAGCAAAGTGATGGTGTACAAGATCAAAAGGCAAAAATCAGTTGTGTTTCTATAAGCCAATAATGAACAATCCAAAAAGGAAATCAAGAAATAAATTCCATTTACAATATCAACTAAAAGAAGCAAATATCTAAGAATAAATTTAACAAAGGATGTAAAGGAATTATACCCAGAAAACTACAAAACATTACTAAAAATGTCAAATAAGACCTACATAAATGGAAGGATATTCCATAATCATGGATTAAAAGACAAAATATTGTTAAGATGTCAGTTCTACCCAAAGCAATTTACAGATTCAATGCAAAATCAATCACAATTCCAATGGCCTTCTTCACAGAAATGGAAAAGCCAATCATCCAATATGGGAGGGTAAGGGCCCCTAAATAGCCAAAAACATCTTGAAAAGGAAGAACCAAGTTGGAGGACTCACACATCCTGACTTTAAAACTTATTATAAAACTAGGGTAAATAAAACACTATGGTGTTAGCACAAAGACAGATATATATACCAGTGGAATTGAATTGAAAGTTCAGAAATAAACCCTAACATCTATGGCCAATTGACTTTTGACAAGGATGCCAAGTCTACTCAATGGAGAAGGAAAGGTCTCTTCAACAAATGGTCCTGGGAAAACTGGATATTCACAAGGAGAAGAATGAAGGTGGACATTATATTATATATAAAAATTAACTCAAAATTAACAAAGACCTCAATATAAGAAACAAAACTGTAAAGGTCCTATAAGAAAACATAGGTAAGCATCTTCAAGACCTTCTGTTAGGCAATGGTTTCTTAAAATTTACTCCAAAAATATGAACAATAAGAGAAAAACTAGGTAAATTAGACTTCATCAAAATTAAAACTTTTGTGCATCTAAGGAGTTCACCATGAAAATAAAAGGATAACCTACACAATGGAAGAAACTATTTGGAATCCATATAATTAATAAAGGTTTAATATTCAGAATATATAAAGAAATTCTGCAACTCAACAACAAAAAAACAAACAACCCAATTTAAAAATAAGCAAAAGACTTTAATAGACATTTCTCCAAAGAAACACAAATGCCAGTAAGCAAATCAGATATTCTTCATCATTAGACATTAGGGAAATGCAGATCAAAGCAACAATGTCACACCAACTAGAATGTCTATTATTTTAAAAATCAAAAATTAGAAGTTCTGAAAGGATGTAAGAACGCTAATTCATTTTTGGTAGAGATGGAAAAATGGTGCAGCTGCTGTGGTAAACAGTTTGCAGTTCCTGAGAAAGGTAAGTATAGAATTACCATATGACCCAGCAACCTCACTTCTAGGTATATACCCAAGAGAATTGAAAGCAGAGGCTCAAAGTTCATAGCAGCATTATTCACAATTGCCAAAAGATGGAAGCAACCCAGATCCATCAACCCATTAATGGAAAAACAAAATGTAGCATATACATACATTGTAATATTATTCTGCTGTAAAAAGGAATAAAGTTCTGATACAATGTGTATGAACCTTGAAGACACCAAGCTGATTGAAATAAGCCAGACACACAGGGGCAAATATTATATGATCTCACTTATATGAAATAATTAAAATAAGCAAATTCACAGGTCAGAAACTAGAATTTAAGTTACCAGGGCTAGGGTAAGGACAGGGAACAGGAAGATAATGCTTAATTAGTCCAGAATTTCTGTTTGGGGTGATAGGAAAGTTTTGGAAATGAATGGTGGTGGTAATAGCACAACATTGTGAATGTCATTACCACCACTGAATTATATATTTGAATGTGGATAAAAGGGGATGTATTAGGTAGCAACACAAACAGTGAACCCTAATGTAACTATGGACTATAGTTAATAGTATAATAAAGTGTTAACAATAAGGAAAAATCGGGGGGGGGGAATATATGAGAACTCTGTATTTTCTGCATGATTTTCATGTAAATCTACAACTTCTCTAGCAAAAAATTTTTAAAAAAACAATAAATTACAAAAAAATTTTTAAAGCCATATGTTATTTATAAGACAGATAAAATGAGGGTAATGGTAAAAATCAAAGGAAAATAAAGACATATAATACCAATCCAAACAGAAGTATTATAGGCATGAAAAGCATTAATTTTTTCAGACAAGGATATTTCATATTAAGAATAAATGCAACTCTCCAGGAAGAATCAACCATCAGTAAGCATCAAAAAGTAGCAAAATCTTGTTGTGTTGTTTTTTGTTGTTTATCAAAAAGTATCAAAATCCTGTTCTGTTATTTTTTATTTTTTTAAATACGATTTTGTTCACTGATGTAAACATGAAATTTGCAGAGCATTTCCTACCAATTTCTAAAGTTTTAATTTTATTCTATATTAGTTAATATGTGTTTATTTTCCATCCTAGAATCATTGGTGACTGGAGTGTTTTGGCCCTTGAAGCTCTGGTTTCCTATACCTGAAGCATTTTAAATCTATGATTGATTATGGGTAAACCACTCTATGTTCAATGTACTATTTCCTCAAATCCCAGAGATGTGCAGCAGAGGAGCCAACTGTCTCCTGTGGTTAAATGAGGGATGTGGTAGCTGTTCAAATAGAACTGGATCATGACAAACACCAAATGATGCTACTGGGACCAAAGATCAAGGGGCATGGTGACCAACTCATTGGATGTCAATGAGGATAATAATGCTAACACAATGATAACTAACATTTATTATGTGCTGTCAGGCACAATTCAAAGCATGCTACATTTATTAACTCATTTAAGATGCAAAATAGCGCTATTAGGTACATACAATTATTAACCCCATTTATAAATGAAAACTGTGACACACAGAGAAGTTGCAACCTTGCCCAAAGGTCAAACAGCTAGTGAGCAGCAGAACCAGGTAACAAAATCAGGAAGTCAGAGCCTGTGTTGTTAATCAAATGCTGTACGTTTCAAATAGAGGAGAATAAAACATGTCAAATTCCTATGACCTCTTTTATCTACCTATGAGAACTTTCTGATGAACTCAGGTTTTGAGGCAGAGTCCTAACATTAAATAAGAGTTGATGGTGTTAAACCTAGAAGCAGGAAAGTGACTTAATTTACAAAGTAAGAAAATGGTGTACAAACTCAACATTTCAAAGGAGCAATTCACTGGACTATGTGCTTCCTCCTCTGGGGAAGATCTACCTTGTGTTCTTTTTCTTTTCCTACAAGGCAAAAGTTCAGTCTCACCCAGGTCACAAAAACAAACTTTGATTTTGCTCCTTTGACCTTTTTTATACTATAATGATATTAGATTTTTATAATATTTATGGATTTTTTAAAAACTTTATTTTAACAACTGGTCAAAAAATATTCTAAACATTTTATAGGAAAAGTTTTTTTTTTAATTTAAACAAATTTACTTCACATTGATTAATAATCCACTTCATTCATTCCTATTCTAGTTTATTTTTTCTGATTAAAGTTTAAAATCTTGTTGCCCAAACCAAAATTTTTTTGTTACTTTGCTGTCTTCATTATTCATTTTCCTCCAAAGTAAAAGAAGTAGTATTGTCTTTCTGTTAGCTTTATATCAAAGAGGACTTAAAAAGAATATTTTATATGTCTTTCTATTTGACTTCTCCATTTTTTCCTACATTACATATACATTTCTTTGTTTATCTCCTTAATAACCTGACCCTAACTCCATTGTTTCTCATTTCACTAGCCCTCTGCAAAGTGGATATTTTTTCTTATACTAAATATGAAATTGAATGACAATGATTGAATATATTTATGTGAAATTATGTGAAACCAATTGATATTACTAAAGCCAACTCATTTTTACTAGTAAACTACTAAACTCAAAAATTTAGAAAAATGTAGAAAGAACAATATGGGTATCATAACCTAAAGATCACAGAAATGGCTGATAATGTATACTGCTTTTAAATCTTTACATATCCAACATTAGACAGGTTATTATAAAATAATAGATGGGACCAAGGTGGCAAAATTTTGAAATAAATTGTACAAACAGGAAGCTTAACCCTTATATAACTTTCACTCATGAAATTTCAGATTACTTCTTCAGACAAATTAAATAGCTTACTGATTTTGACCTGTGTCAAAAATATAAAAATTAAGTTAAGCCTATAACTATGGAACATGCCTAAGAGCTGACTAATTGGTCCACACAGGGATTGATCTTATGACCCTGACCTCATTAGCACCCTGTACTTAACAACTGAGCTAATCAGGCAGAGACAAGTGATTCATCAATCAAAAAGAAACAGCACATTATTGAATAGCAACACATGTCAAGCACTCAACCAGAAGTTGAAGTGAATACAAAGAAGGAGAAAGCATAGACTTTGCCCTACAGGTGCTTACAATCAATTAGCAGAAATTAGATACAGGTACAAAGCAACAGAAACTTAACAAAAACAATAATAATAATAACTAAAACAAACAGCTAGGGAAGAAATATGTTGGATTCAGAGAAATAAATGTTAACGTATGAATGACAATGAGTCCTTGAAGTTTTTGAGTAAAGATGTGAGATGATGATTTAGGGATTTGTGGAAGACAAATCTTGTAATGGTTCACATGTTGAAGTGTAGTAGTGGTGAATGCAGCAACTCCTATATGAAGTTGGTCTTATTAAGGAGAAAAAATTATTGATTTAAGAAGCATTACTATGCAAGTGTCAACAAGATGTTATCATAAATCAAATCTAAGCTGGTTATGAGAAAGAGGTAAAACATATGATCTTGGGTAGGTATCAGAAGTAGAAATAAAAACGTTACTGGATCACAACTTTAGGAAAGAAGATGAAAAACTTCTCATCCAATCAGTTGAAGGAGAAGTGATGATTTCAGCAGTCAGAAGAAAGGATTTTCATCTCTACTTCAGCCAGCCAGCTTCTCTTGGGGAGTTCATTGAAAACCTTCATTGGAGTTCTCAGCTTGTAGCTTGCCCTACAGAATTTAGATTTGTGTATACCCATAGTCACATGAGATGATTTTATAAAAATCTCATAATATTTATAGATATCTCCTGTTGGTTCTGTTTCCTAGGGAACCCTGGCCAATACAGCTTGGTATTCAAAGTGGTTCTTAAGAAAAAGAATCTTAAAAATGTAATTTCTGAATTGGTTCAGAACTCAAAAAAATGGTTTTTTGCAATTCGCTTTCTACACTGATTAGGTTAAAAGGCACTGATGACTTTATTTCCAATAATCAAAATGTCACCCCTAGTCCAGGTATGAGATAGCAATAGAGATATGCAAAATTTCATCCCTGGATATGGCTACTTCCAGGCTTATAAGAGGCAAGGTTCTGGGAGTGAGTGTAGCTCAATGGTTTGAGTGCCTGCTTCCCATGTATGAGGTCTGGGGTTCAATCCCCGGTAGCTACTAATTTTTTAAAAAAAGAAAAAGAAGAAAAAAAGGCAAGACTCTGGGTGAGAGGGTTTTGACACCTTAACAGAGTTTTGTGGATTTAAAAGTTATAATGATGTTGGTTGGCTGTTCCTAAATACACTGGATACAGTTATAAAAGAAGGGGATGATCTGAAGGCTTCAAATTTGCAACTTAAGCATGGCATGAAGGATATGAACGTTTCTATGAATGTCCTGAAAGAAAATCTTATTTTGTGTAGCTTCAGAATTGAGAACTCTGAAAACCAGACCCAGAGGCTCATTGTGTGAGTAGCAGAGTAACAACAGAAATGAAATTCTCAACCTTGCAGGGTGTCAGCTGTTAAAGTTAGGGCACTGCTTGGAAAGGACTGGGATCCTGAAAATTGGAATGGGATATATGGGTTGATAATGATGGCAGTGGTGATATTGAAACCTAAATTCTACTGAGTCTTTGCCAGATAAATCTGTAATGGTCTGCCCTGAGGAGACCTGAACTTCATTCTGCCCTAAGGACTCTGCCATCCAACCTCCACCTGAAGGGATTAGTTCTGTTTCACTAGACGAAACTGCAACAGAATGCCCTGAGGTATCTGGCTTGAAGAAACTTCTAATCTTTCTTGTTATCCACTCCCACCACCCCCTTTTCTTCCAGACCTATTAAGTAGACTGAAATCCCAACAGGTCCCAAAATGTGAGGTACAAAGTGTGACCAATGAGGAGATACACTACACTCCAAAGTAACTGCAGGAGTTTTCCAATTTGTATAGAGAGAAATCAGGGGAATATGTGTGGGAGTGAATAGTTAGGGTATGGGATAATGGTGGAAGATATATAAAGTTGGATCAGGCTGAATTTATTGATATGGACCCACTATGCATAGATTCTGGCTTGAAAGTTGTAGTTCAAGGGTTAGAAAGGGCTCTAACAGTTTGTTCAGGTGGCTGGCTGAAACATGGACCAAAAGATGGCTGACATTGCCTGAGGTCGAGATGCCAGAATTACCCTGGTATAATGTAGATGAGGGGACTGAAATGCTTAGAGATGTTGGAACTGTAGAGTGGATCTATCATGTAAGACCTATTCAACCACCCCAGGAATGTCCAGAGGACACACCTTTCACCAGGATTGTGAGGAATAAATTTGTGAGACTATCTTCATCTTTCCTGAAGAGCTCTGTGTTTGCTCTTCTCTATAGGTCAGATATTACTGTGGGAACTGCTATCACTGAACTGGGATCCTTAAACACAGTGGGGATTATTGGATCCTGGATTGGCATAAGCCAAGTGGCAATACTTAATCATCAAAGAAAAAGTGGGCATAGCTACCACAATGAACAGCAAACTCAAAAGCAGCAATCAAAATAATCTGAGTCACAGAGACTTATGACACTGGCTGATAGTTCATGGGGTACCTAGAAGTAAAATTGTTGGACAAGTTATTAAATTCCTGCCTGATCTGTATAAGCAGAAGAGTTACAGGTCAATTGAACAAAAGTCTAACTTGAATTACAGAAACAGAGTCACAGCCCCCTCACCAAATCCTAGACTTGAGACAGTTTACAGATCCAAAGCCCCTTGAATGAAGGGAAGGCCAGGTCCCCTTGGGGAAGGACACTGTTATACTGCCAAAAATCTATACTGTTAATCTTCCTCACAGCCTTCCCCAAAAACACCTACAGCCTTTTACCAGGCTATCTGTGCACAGGGGAAAAGGGAATGATCAGACATTTCAGGTATTAATAGACACTGACTCAGAAGTGACTGTAATTCCAGGAGAACCAAAATGTCACTGTGTTCCACCAGTCAGAACAGGGACTTCTGGAAGTCAGGTGATCAATGGAGTTTTAGCTCAGGTCCATCTCACAATGGGTCCCCAGGCCCATTCTGTGGTTATTTCCCCAGTTCAGGAAGGCATAATTTGAATAGACATACTCAGGAACTGGCAGAATCCCCACATTGGTTCCTTTTCTTGTGAAGTGAGGGCTATTACGGTAGCAAAGGCCAAGTGGAAGCCACTAAAACTTCCCCTACCTAACAAAATAGTAAATCAGAAACAATACCAGGTCCCTGGAGGGATTGCAGAGATCAGTGCCATCATCAAGAACTTATGCAGGGTTGATGATTCCCACTATCTCCCCATTTAATTCTCCTATTGGGGCTGTGCAGAAAACAGATGGACCTTGGAGGATGATAGTAGATTATTGTAAACTTAACCAGGTAATGACTCCAATTGCAACTACTATTCCAGATGTAATATCATTGCTTGAGAAAATCAACACATCCCTTGGTACCTAGTTTGCAGCTATTGATCTGGAAAATGAATTTTTCTCAATTGCTGTTAGTAAGGACCACCAGAAACAGCTTTTTTCAGCTGTCAAGGCCAGCAATATACCTTCACTGTCCTATCTCAGGGGTATGTGAATGCTCCAGCCTTCTGTCCTAATATTGTCCACAGGGATCTTGTCTTCCTCTGACAAGACATCACATTGGTCCATTATAAGATGATATCATGTGGACCTAATGAGGAAGAAGTAGCAACTACTCTGGTCTTATGGGCAAGGTATTTGCATGTCAGAGGATGGAATATAAATTTAAAAAATAGAGGGGTCTTCTACCTCAGTGATATTTCTAGTTGTCCAGTGATGTGGGACAGGTCAAGATAACCCTTCTAAAGTGAAGATTAAGCTGTTCCACTTGGTCCCTCCCACAGGCAGACCTAGTTGGCCTCTTTGGATTTTGGATATAACATATTCCTCATTTGGGTGTGCTACTCCAACCCATTTACTTAGTGACTAGAAAAGCTGCCAGTTTTCAGTGAGGACCAGAACAAAACGAGGCTCTGAAACAGTTCCAGGCTGCTGTACAATCTGCTCTGCCACTTGAGGCATATGATCCAGCAGATCCAATGGTGCTGGAAAAGTCAGTGGCAAATATAGACACCATCTGGCACCTTTGGCAGGCCCCTATAGGTGAGTCACAAACAAACCTTTAGGATGTTGCATCCTCTGCATATAACTCCTCTCCTTTTGGAAAGCAGCTTTTGGCCTGCTCCTTGGCCTTAATAAAGTCTGAACATTTAACCATGGGCCATCAAGTTACCATGAGACCTGAGTTGTCTATCATGAGCTGGGTGTTGTCTGACCCACCAAACCATAAAGTTGGGTGTGCACAGCAGCATTCCATCATAAAATGGAAGTGGCATATATAGGAAAGGGCTCAAGTGGGTCATGAAAGCATAAGTAAGTTACATGAGGAAGTGGCCCAAATGCCAATGGTTCCCACTTTTGCCACATTACCTTCTCTTTCCCAGCCCACAGTTATAGCCTCTTGGGGAGTTCCTTAAAATCAGTTGACTGAGGAAGATAAATCTTGGGCTTCATTTACAGATGGTTCTGTGAGATATGGCGGTACCACCTGAAAGTGTACAACTACAGAACTGCAGGCCCTTTCTGGGATGTCCCTGAAGGACAGTGGTGAGGGAAAGTCTTCCCAGTAGGCAGAATTCAAGCAGTGCACTTGGTTGTTCATTTTGCCTGGAAGGAGAAACAGCCAGAGGTGCATTTGTGCAGTGATTCATGGGATGTTGCATGGTTTGGCTGGAAGGTCAGGGACTTAGAAGAAATATGATCGGAAATTTGGTGACAAAGAGGTCTGGGATAGAAGCATGTGAATAGAACTTTCAGAGTGGGCAAAAAAAAAAACATGAAAATATTTATGTCCCACATAAATGTTCACTAGAGGGTGACTTCAGCAGGGGAAGATTTTAATAATCAAGTAGATAAGATAACCCATCCTACAGATACCAGTCAGCCTCTTTCCCCAACCACTCCTGTCATTACCCAATGGGCTTATGAACAAAGTGGCCATGGTAGTAGGGATGGAGATTATCCATGTACATAGCAACATAGACTTTCCTTCACCAAGGTCAACCTGGCTATAGCCACTGTTGAGTGTCCAATATGTCAGCAGCAGAGACCCACATTCAGCCCCCAATATGGCAACATTCCCTAAGGTGATCAGCCTGCTACCTGGTGGCAGGTTGATTACACTGGGCCACTTCCATCATGGAAGGAGCAACTGGAATAGACACATACTCTGGATATGGGTTTACCTTCCCTGCACACAATGCTTCTGTGAAAACTACCTCCGTGGGCTTACAGAATGCATTATCTACCATCATGGTATTTCACATAGCATTGTTTCTGATCAGAGAACCTACTTCACAGCAAATAATCAGTGGAAATGGGTACATGCTCACGATAGCCACTGGTCTTACCATGTTCCCCATCATCCTGAAGCAGGTGAATTGATAGAAGGGTGGAAAGGCTTTTGAAGACTCAATTACAGTGCCATCTAGGCTGCAATACCTTGCAGTGCTAGGGCAATGTTCTCCAGGAAGATGTGTATGCTCCAAATCAGCATCCTCTAGATGGTGCTGTTTCTCCCATAGCAGGATTCAGGGGCCAAGAAACAAGGGATGGGGATGGGAGTGGCACCACTCACTATTACCCCTAGTGATCCACTAGAAAAATTTTTGCTTCCTGTCCCTGCAAAACTTAAGCTCTGCTGGCCTAAAAGTTTTAGTTCCAAAAGGAGAAGTGCTTCCATCAGGAAACACAATAATGATTCCATTGAACTGGAAGTTAAGACTACCACCTGACCACTTTGGGCACCTCATGCCTCTGAATCAACAGACAAAGTACTTGCTGGGGAGATTGATCCTGACTATCAAGGGAAAATAAGACAGCAACTACACAATGGAGGTAAAGAGTTTGCCTGAAATACAGGAGATCTCCTAGGGCATCTCTTAGTACTACTGTGCCCTTTGATTAAAGTCAATGGAAATCCACAACAACCTAATCCAGGCAGGACTACCAATGGCCCAGAAACTTCAGGAATGAAGGTTTGGGTAACAGTGCCACACAAAGACCATAGCCAGATGAGGTGCTTGCTAAGGATAAATGGAGCATGGAATGGATAGTGAAACAAAGTAACCATAAATATGAACTATGACCATGTGACCAGTTACAGAAACAAGGATTTCAATGGTTATGAATATTTCTCCCTTCTTTTGTTATGAGTATGTTTGTATATGAAAATAAGGAAAATATCATCCCCTTATCAAATGACATAGTTGTATTAGTTTCATGTCATAATATTTAAGTTATAGGATAGCAAATTTAAGAGTAAATATTACCTAGGGACTTGCACCTTATTCTGGAGAGGTTTAGTGCATTTACAGTTCTAAGCGGGCATTTGAGTATTATTTGGGCACCCTTGTAGAAAATCTATTGAAATATATTTCTTTAGTTCTGGGCTTTCAATTCTATTTCATTGATCTCTGTCTGTCCACATACCAGTACCACACTGTCTTGATTACTGCCATTTGGATGAAGCTTGAAATTGATATGCATGAGTTTTCCAACTTTGTTCTTCTTTTTCAAGATTGCTTTGGCTATTCTGAATCCCGTGCATTTCCATATAAATTATATGACCAGATTATCAATTCTTCAAAAATGTCAGCTGGAATATTGATACAGATTGCAATTAATTTGTTGAATAATTTAGGGAATATTCCCATCTTAACAATATTGTCTTCCAATCCATGAACATGATATGCCTTTCCATTTATTTATATCTTTTAAAATTTCTTTCAATCATTGTTTATAGATTCTGGTTTATATGTCTTGCACTTTTTAAATTAAATTTATCACAAATATTTTATTCTTTATGATGTCATTTAGAAAATAGAATTGTTTTCTACATTTTGTTTTTGGAGTCATTGCTAGTGTATAGAAATGAAATTTATTTTTGTATATTGTTCTAGTATCCTGCAATGTTTCTCAATTAATTTAGAGGTTCTAGTAGTTTCTAGTGGATTCCTTAGGATTTTCTATATACAGGATCATGTCATCTGAAAGAGAGATAGTTTTGCTTCTTCATTTCCAATATGGATGCCTTTTCTTTCTTTTTCTTGTCTAATTGCCTTGGCTAGAAATTCTAGTACAATGTTGAAAGGAATTGATGAGAGTGAATATAAAAGTCTTGTTCCTGATCTTAGAGGGAAAGTGCTCAGTCCTTCATCAATATTGATGTAAGCTGTTGGTGTTTCATAGATGGCCATTATCAGATTGAGAAAGTCCCCTTCTATTCCTAGATTGTTGAGAGTTTTTATCATGAAAAAGTGTTGGATTTTGTCAAATGCATATATTGAATCTATGGAGATTATCATGTAGGTTCTTAGTTTATTGATAGGGTATATTATACTGATTGACTATTGTATGTTGAACCAATCTTCCACTCCTGGGATAAATCCTATTTATTCAATAGTGCATGATCTTTTTTAGATGTTGCTGGATTTAGTTTGCTATTACTTTTAAGGATTTTGGCATGTATGTTCATAAGGGATATTGGTCCATAGTTTTATTTTCTTGATGTCTTTGTCTGGTTTTGGAACAGTTTGTGAAGCATTGGTGTTAATCTTTCCTTAAATATTTGGTAGAATTCACCAGTGAAGCTATGTGGGCCTGGTCTTTTCTTTGTGAGAAATTTATTGATTATTAATTCAAGCTCTTTATTTGTTATGGTCTATTCAAAACTACTTATTATTGAGTCAGATTCATTAGTTTGTAGTTTTCTAGAAATTTGATCATTTCTTCTCTGTTATTTAATTTGATAGCATAAAATTGTTCATAGTATTCTCTTATAATCCTTTTTATTTCTGTAATGACTGAAATGATAAATCTTGTTTCATTCCTGATTTTATTAATTTGAATCTTCTCTTTTCTAACTTTTTCAGTCTAGCTAAAGTTTGTCAATTTTGTTCATATTTTGAAAGAATAAACTTTAGATCTGGCTGGTTTTTATTTTCTCCATTGTTTTTCTGTTCTCTATTTCATTTGCTTTCTCTCTAGTTTTTATTATTTCCTTCATTCTGCTTACTTTGGTTTTAGGATGCTCTTATTTTTCTATTTTCATAAGGTGGAAAGTTATGGCATTGACTTGAAAACTTTCCTATTTTATAATCTAGGTGTTGATAGCTAGAAATTTCCACCTAAACACTACTTTAGCTGCATTCCATAAATTTTTGTTTGTTTACATTCTTCTCAAAGCAGTTAATACTTGTTCTTGTGATTTATTCGGGAAGGGGTCATTGATTATTTAAGAAACTGTTGTTTAATTTCCATAGTGTGCTTTTAAAAGCTCCAGTATATTCTTGGAAATATAGAAGGTCACACACATGTACAAGGCCATGTCCATGCCCAGGAAAAACCTGACAAGGCCCTACTCTCACCTCTGGGTGATCTTAGTTTTCTGTCCAAGCAGAAAGTAAAGGATAAGATGAGTTTTAAACTGTGAAGGCATACCCCAACACATATATAAAGCCCCTCAACAAAGACCGGAAGACTTACTGGTTTTCAGTGTTTAAGAAATCTAATCCCAAATATTAGCTGACCACTATGCTAAGCTGAATACTTTGGTGGCTGCACTTGACAAAAAATATAGTCTTTAGATAATTATTCCAGGAAAGTCACTAAACAAACAAATACCAAACCCTAGATGGGGAAGGAGATCTGATTTCCTGAGTTGGTACCCAAATTATATTATTTAAATATTTCAATTTCAAACAACAAAAACTAACATGCAGAAAGAAACAAGAAAGTATGACCAGGCACAAGGGGAAAATCAATTAATAGAAACTGCCCAGTTGTTGAACTTACTAGATATAGATTTTAAATCAACTATTACATACATGTTCAAACACTAAAGCTAACCATGTCTAGAGAATTAAAAAAGAGCATAACAATGAGGTCTTACCAAATAGAGGATATTCCAAATAGAGAATATTGATATAGAGATGGAAATTATTTTTTAAAAAGGAACCAAATAGAGATAGAGGACTGAAAATTACAATAACTGAAATGAAAATTTTCACTAGAGGAGCTCAATAGATTTAAATTGACATAAGAAAAACCAGCAAACTCGAAGATAGATCAATTGTTTTAAGTTGTTTAAAACTGTTCCCCAGTTTTAGCCAGCCTCTTGTTAGCCACAATTAGTATAGCTGCCTGAGGCAGCTGCAATATTAAACAAATGCCCCTGGGAGTGGGGCTGTTCCCTCAGAGCCAGCTCTCAGTAGGGTCAAATAAGGACAAGCCTGGAAATGGAGATTTTCTTCAGAACTGCAAAAAAGATCATAGTGACAATTCTCAGGAGATGAGGTTTATAGGGTACTCCAAACCCCTCTTGCCCTAGCTCCTTACTGCTAGTCTGCTGTTTTTCACAGCTCCTGTGGTTGTGAGGCTGTTTTTTTCCCAAGGCTACAACTACAGAGCAAGGGAGAAAGGGATGGACATAGGTCGAGTTAAAATGCTCAGAAGTTCACTGTTCTTGCTGAAATTCAGCCAATATTTTAAAATCAGTGTTCCTTGGAATGCTGTAAACCTTTGATTAATTTCCAGAGTTCTGAAAAAGTTTATTTTGATAATTTTTGTCAGTGTTCTCATTGCTTTGAAAGATGAGCACATTTTTGGAGGTTCTTACTCACTGTTTCAGAAAGGCTTTTTCTCAAGTTTAGGATTTTTGAGAGAACAATTATGAAGTGTTCTTCCCAAAGGGATTTCTAGTAGTAAAAATGATGGAAATCTAAAAATGCCAAAAAATGCAAAATAAAGAACTGTCTTGAGAATGAAACCAACACAGAAAAAAGCAGTGACAAGTGATGGAGAGAGAGCAAGAAACTGAGACTGTAAAACAGTATTCAAAACCTGAATTTAACCTTATCTAAAGCTAGCATAGGGAAGCGGGTGAAGCTCAATGGATAGAGCTCCCGTTTACCATATGGGAGGCCCCAGGTTCCCTTGCGGTGGGCTGATGCAGCGGGACCTCACAGCAAGGGATAGATAAGCAGACACGGAGAAGACACACAGCGAATGAACACAGCGAGCACAAGCAGCAAGGGGGGGATAAATAAATAAATAAATAAATAAGTCTTTTAAAAATAATAATAATAAAAAAATAAAAAAAATAAAGCTAGCATACAACTGAACTTTTAAGTTTTGAGATGAGTAAATTTTACTTTTTTTCTAAACTAATTTGCGTCATTTCTGTTATATGAAAAGAAGAGTTCCAATTAACATAGGAGTGTATTTACGAATGTCTCCTAAAAACACGGAAGAATCTAAAGCAAATCAACCATTGGCTGATTTATCTTGTGAGATCAGTACCTGTTGGTTCTCACATCTTCATTTGAATTTGGTAAGGCAGAGATGAAACATTGTAGCATGTGCTAATTCAGTTCCAAAGAAACTGTGGGAATTAAAAATTTAAATAAGATTGTTTCCTATCCTCAAGGACCTTGACAATGAACTACAGAGCAAATGTGACATTTACAAACCTAAGACGCTTTCAACTGTAAAAGAAATCTCAATTTCAAGGACAATAGATTATGGAAAATGTGTCATCTTAGAATCAATAAATTCTGCTTATACAAACAACTGTGATTCCACAGATATTATATTATCATAAGTGTCTTACAAAAGGTACAAACCAAATTTTGGGAATGAAAGATAATATCTCATTGAGAAAATCAAGAATAGAATAAATAAATGATATTTGAAAACATGAGAAATTTTCATAAACAAATACAAAAAAGCAGAAAGCATGTAGTTATGGGAATGATAACATGGCAAATCATAAAGGAGAGGAAGTCTAGGTTATATTAAGAGAAAAGAAAGAAGGTACTCAGGAGCCACAGAACATTTTGGAAAAGGAAAGGAATTTGATTGCAGCACAAAGATTAATCTGGCAACAATAAGTAAGAATGGGGTTCTAAAATTCAGATACTTGGGAATGAACTCTTTGAAAATATTTTAGGTTTAAAATGCCAGTAGAATGTCCATGGAGAAATGTGTAATATGCCACTAGAAATATAATTAGGAGAGCATTCAAGGATGGTGTTTCAGTTTCTGATCTGCTAAAACAAATACCACCTGATTTTGTGATAATCAGGGTAGGCTAAACATTCACTATATTAGAAACCATGCATGTGTCCCCAGACCTGGCTTTTCTCCCTAGGTCTGGTCTTTGGAATGCTGGTGATAAACTAAGCATGATTTATTATATAACCATCATGTGTGGGAAAAGACTGTAACTTTGGGTATCTTTGGTCAACCTTAAGATATATAGCAGGGGGACAGATGTGGCTCGGGTGGTTGGGCATCCGTCTCACATATGGAGGGACCTGGGTTCAATCCCCAGGACCTCCTGGTAAAAATTTAAAAAAAGAAAAATATAGAAGGCGTGTGGGCCACCAGGCCCAGTGTGCAGGTGCGCCACCAGGCGCCATGAGCAGGTGAGCCACCAGGCCCCGTAAGCCATGCAGCAAGATCATGATGTAACAGGAGAGTGACACAAGGGAGAGCCAAGACAAGACAAGACATACCATTCTGAGGATCGAATCCCAGTGAAGACAAGAGGAGAAGATTGAGAAGAGAGGGCAGGAAACGTACACAGAGTCGCCCAGTGAATAGACACAGAAACAGCAAAAACGGAGGGGTGGGGGGGTAAAAATGGATAAAAGTAAATAAATAAATCCTTTAAAAAATGTATAGGGGAGGAAGATACAGACTATAGTAATACTTTGGTGATGCTCTTTCATGATTTGTTAACAAATGTTTCACAACAATGCAAAGTATTTGTGGTGGGGTGATGTGTGGGAGCCCTGTATGATGTTATGCATGTTTGTTTTGTAAGTTCACGATGTTTACTGAACACATAGTTTATGTGTGTTCATGTATGAATGATATACTTCAATAAATTGTTTAAAAAAAAATACCATACAATGGGTTGCCTTTGGAATTTATTGGCTCACAGTTTCAGAAGTTAGGAGCCTTACTACCTCCTGGGGTTGGTATCTTCCGTCTGGCAGGAAATCCTTGGGGTTCCTTGGCTTTTCCATAACTTGGCAATACACATAGTGGCATCTTCTCCTTTCTCTTTTGGGTTCTGTTGACTTCCAACTTTTGCCTGCTCCCATGGTTTCTCCCCCTGTGACCAATTTCCATCTCTTTTAAAGACTGCAGCCATATTTGATTAATGCCCACCCTCATTCAGTTTGGGCACACTTTAACAAATAACATCTTCAAAGATCTTATTTACAGGGAAGTGGATATGGGTCAAGTTATTCGGCTCCCGTCTACCATATAGGAGGTCCAGGGTTCAGTTCCCGGGGCCTCCTGGTGAAGGCAAGCTGGTCTGAGAGAAAGGTTGACCCAGGTGGAGTGCTGGCCCATGCAGGAGTGCTGGCCCACACAGAGTACTGGCCTGTGTGGAGAGCTGGTGCAGCAAGATGACACAACAAAAGGAGACACAGAGGAGAGACGATGAGAGACACAGCAGACCAGGGAGTTGAGGTGGCACAAGAGATTGAACAGCCTCTCTCCACTCCAGAAAGTCCCAGGATTGATTCCCGGTGCTGGCTAAAGAGAAGAGAAGCAGAAGACACAGAGGAACACAAAAAGGCAGACAGTGAGAGTGAGCAAAACAACGGGGGTGGGGGGGGAGGGCAACAAATAATTAAATAAATCTTTAAAAATAAAAAAAAAAATCCTATTTACAAATAGGTTCACACTCACAAGACCAAGGGTGGTACCTGAACATGTACTATTCAGTCCCCAACAGACAATGATATAAATTTAGGAAAACACTGTATAAAGTGGTGAAAGCAGGTAAGATAGTCAAAGAAAAAAAAATGTAAAGAAAAGAAAGAAGGGTGTGGTGGTAGTTGAAACTGCATGTACCTCAGAAAAACATGTTCTTAAATCTAATTCATTCCTGTGGGTGTGAACTCATTGTAAGTAGGACCATTTGATGAGGTTACTTCAGTTAGGGTGTGGCCCACCTCAATCCGGATGGTTCTTAATCCTATTCCTGGAGTCCTTTATAAGCACAATAAAATTCAGACAGGAAGAAAGAAATGCACAGGAAGCAAGAACTGAAGGCCAACAGATGCTGTAAGAGAAGGGAGTGGCCAGGAGAGGACGCCATGTGCATGCCATGGGACATTGGAGTCAAGGACCAAGAACCACTGGCAGTCAGCCCCAGAATGCCAGTCTTTATGAAAGCATGGCCTTGGTGGTGCCTCGATTTTGACTTTTTCCCAGCCTCAAACCATGAGCGAATAAATTGCCATTGTTTAACCCAATCCATTTCACGGTATTTGCTTGAGCAGCCTTGGAAAGTAAAACAAAGGACAAAAATAAAACCTTAAAAAATGCCTATATTAGGTGATAGAAAGCAAAAGAGTACACAAAAAGATAATAAAGAAGGAATAAGAAAAGTAGGAGGGGAATGGGGAAAATAGAGCTGGAGAGTTTCAATGTAAGCAACAATGTCAAATGTCAATGTCTGTCAGGTAAATGACCAAGGGAGAAGCCATTTACTTTGAAACTAAAGGGCACCAGTAAATTCCACCAGAGCAAACCACGTTAGAGTAAGAGAAATGCAATCTTAGAGAAGCTCACTGAATAAGGGGTGACGCCAAACCCTAAAATGTTATGTTTGACTCCTCAGGTCTGTTACAGCCTATGGATCATGCTGTTTCCCCCAGGATGTATGGTAAAAAAAAAATTAACAATGCAATGCCTTTTATTCAACTAGGCATTTATCTACTTCAGCAAAGACTCAAAACTGAACATAAAGACAAGACCAGAAAAGAAAACGGTCTCATCTCTAAACAGAGTAACACTAACAAATTTTGTATGGAGAGAAACTCCTTTAGTTTTATTTAACATTACTCTAGCAGCATCCAAGATATAAGTGAATAACTTTGAAGTTTGAAGGGAAAATGGAAATATTAAAATGAAAGAGATAGAATGACAAATGTGTGAGAGCGAATGCTATAAACTCCAGTCCTCATGAATTAGAAGGAAGAACAAAGACATGTGGTCTGGGAAGCTGAGAGGTGGCGAGGCATGGAGAGCAGATGTAAGCTGTGTATCATTTCACATTCCTTTGCGCTTCAGAGGAAAAGAGGAGGAGATATGGAAGGATGGGTATGTCATGTGACTAAAGATCCCCCAAAATGCCAATGGTTAAGAGCAGAAAAATCCATACTATGCTTTGGAATAAGAAGAAAGCACTTTAACAGCATATACAAGTTCAGATGATACATATTAATTCTGAGAGATTGTGTAAGAAAGAGAAGACATGACAGGAACTGACATTGGTTTTGTGAGTTGAAAATTACCTGGAAGACAAGATACAGAAAAGCTTTGTAAATTAGAACTAGAATTCTTCTGCTCTGGAAATTATAGGTCATGGAAATATTTGATTTAACCAGTCCCTAATGGTGCCAGCCTGTCAGGCTGAAGATTACTTACATGAGTTGCTTACAATGCAAAATAATAACCCTGTTCAATGTAATAAGGTTTAAAAATGCACTTCCTTTTGATGGGATTAAGAAAGTCCTAATATTTAGAAAAAGAAAATTAATATTAATTTTCTGAGGAGGCCAATTTATTTTAAATATATTTAAATAACAAAAGAACTACTTTTATCTTTACCTAAGAATTTAGGAAGTTGAATGGTGTGTGAAAAAAATTGTTTTTTAATATTTGCAAGCATTCGATAAATTTTAAAGGGTTGTTGTTCTCTGTTCTTTATTCATGTACTTAGACAATAATAGTGGCTGCAAGAAAGGAGAGAGAGAAAAAGAGAAAGAGATGGAAAGAAATTAACAAAGAGAGTGCCTACTGCCTTTGAACAATTTTTCTTTTAGGAATTCCAATGACAATCTTTGCTGTTTATACTCTATCTAACAAAAAGATACTTCAAAATTGTATGTGCCCTACGAATTACAAATGTCAAAGCTCCTTAATCACGTGTTACCTGCCTCCTTGCACTGTCTGCCTGAGTCAGCTCATAATAAGAGAGCAGAGAAGACAAATACTGAGCAATTCAATTCAGAGTAACCAATGTGAATAATACTTTTAGCTCAAGACACCTCTGCTGTAATAACCTATTACCTGCTTGCCTGTATTATTCCTATTAGCAAAGGCATTTCTAGTTTTCTAAGACGACTCATTTAAGTGATCAACTGCAGACTTCTTTTTCAATTGGGAAATATTTGTCCCTGTGATGAGAGCAAGCCCATTTAGAACGTCAGAGTATGATTGAGTAATGTGGTACTATATCTACATAATGATTCTATTCCCTGTAACAGGACTTTTCTGACTTTTTGGGGCAAGGATGCCTAAAAACAGAAGTCTCATATATTATTTTTTAAAACATAAACTAATTTTGCACTCCGCTCCAATAACATATTTGAGTTTGTGCTAATAGAATTATTCTGTGTTAAACTACCTTCCACAGAGTAACATAAATGCTCCTGGAAAATACACTGCTTTTATACTTCAGTTTTAGGTCCCAGGCTACCTCAAGGGGTAAAACAAAGAGTGCACACTCTAGTTTTAAAATAGAGCCCTTTATGATTTAACTTACTTTTTAAACCATTTAAAGATCGATTTCCAAGTATGATATTTCAATGAAACATTTTTGAAGATGATTATTCCAAGTGAAAGAAACCTCATCCACAGAGAATTTGCTGGGTCAGAGAAAAGGAAGGCATTCCCTAGATTAAATGATAAATGATGTTTCTTTTACACAATAAAGTCTATTCAAATCAATAAATTGCTTAAAGTAAAAAAAGACAAGCAGGGAGCATTTAAAAATGAGGATAATGTGCTGCAACCAAATTTGGGTCCTAATCTCTTGCAATGAAATGATCATGCAGAGCTCCCTCTGTTGACTCCTCTGCAGTCTACATACGTTTCTTAATGAAGGCCATGCAACCTTCCAATATTAAAGATGTGCAAAAATTCATTAAAAAAGGTTTTAAATCATCCAAGCAGATTTTCCTTCCAAATTGATGATTAATATTATTAATCAAGTGGGGCTTTCTTTGCAAAATTTTTCAAATAGATATATCTAGAAGCAAATAAGCAGTGTTTCTTAACAAGAAAATCCTTTTTTTTTTTTTAGACAAAGAAGATGAGGTACTCATTGTGCACATGGGGCATTTATTTTATCTAAAAGGAAAAATTTAAACACTATGTAAAATTAAATTTTGACAGACTCTTCTGTCCTGTTTTGGCGTAGTTGTAGAGCTTGTGCTTAAGTTTCATTTAAACAAGAGGATTTAAACAGAAGTCAATAATCTGAACATTGATCATTGTTCTCCACTTCATTCCCTCCTCAGTTTTCCTTCCCTCTCTTGCTCTTCTTCTATTTCCCTATCTTGTTTCCACACCCTCCACACCCAGTCACACACACACACTTTCCCTTATAGCTTCTCTTCCTTCCTGCCTCCTACTGAAGCTTCTTCATTCTCCCCTCCCTAGTTCATAACCTCCTGGTCCTTGGGGAAAAAAAAGACATCATTAGCAATATTCATTTCAAATTTTCCTATCAGTCACAAATCTCCTCTTAAACAGTTCCAGTTTCCTTAATCCTCATATGGAATATTCAATTTTTTCACCTCAGCAGTTGCTTATTTTCCCTTTTCTCTAAAATCTGGGGGAGATTATGGTCCAACATACTACCTGGTAAACACTACGATTATGTACTCCATTCTACGTGCAGCTTGGCCGAGCAGAAACCCCCAAAAGCTTTCCTGATTGGTGGACAGTTACTGTCCAGGGACTTGGGGGAGGGGTGGAGGGGGCCTAATAAGGGATTGTCATGTGACAGACACCACCCTGGTATTTTAGTTTTCACTGTTTGTTTACCCTTTTTAATTAAACAAAAGTAATGAGCCTTTGGTTCTGCAGAATTGCTTTATAAACTTCAACAAAAGTCCTTCTGGCAAAGTATGATATGTTAATTCTACATATTCCACTCAACCAGCTATTACTAATCATTGGGCACAAATAAGGCTTTATCTCCTATTAGGTATTCAATTCCTGTTTCCTATCACCTGTAGTATTACACAGGCAATCCCAGAGGCCTTTCATAGTAAAAAATCCTATAATAAAAATCATTGTGTTGAGAATAGGAAAAATTAAATCTATATCTTCTTATTCCCACATAATCTTCAATACTGTTTGAGGTTCATATTGTGAATTAGGTACAGGTGACATTAACATCCTCTGGATCTCTATGTCTGTGAACCCACAGATTAAATGAACTCTATTCTGAATTCCAACCTTGCACACTAGACTTAGTTCAAACAGCCTAGAAACCTTATTAAGTGGTATCTAAAGACTCTAGACAGAGCATTTAAATCTCACTGTCATTTTCTTTTTTCTTTTTCTCTTTCTGTTCCACAGTGTTTAGGTAAGGCTTGTAGCACTTTAAACCATTTAAAATAGTGAAATCTCACAGTTATTTTATTTCAAATTCTTTTTCCTCCCTTATTCAGTTTTAGCCCATGGATTACACTGTTTTTAATGATAGATTGCTATTCTGATTTATAGTCATTGGGAGCTTTGGACTTAAACTATGTGATTCCACACATTTTACTTTGTACTCTTCTGACTGCTGTTATTAGGAAGTAATATTTTCAGGAAATCTCCCATTGTAGCTCAGAGCCAATCATTATAGTTGAAAGCATCCAAGGCTTCAAATGATAATGTCAAAAGTGAATTACAGCTTTCAAAATAAATTATTGTTGGACTACACTACATTGTGGAAGTAGTGTACTTTTCAATCAAGAGTTTCCAGTCACTTTCAATCACATGTTTTTAAAACATCTCAAGATATTAACTCAACTTTTCGAATATATTCTGGAATATCAGAGCTCCAAATTTCTATGATAACATCAAAAATCAACTAAACTATAAAAGCAATAAAAGCAAGAATAGCTTAAGAGCTATACTACTGGCACTCTGGATTATGGTCTTAATTTTGTATTAAGCTTTTAACTACTGGGTATTATTGCACTGGCTCTAATTTTTTTTTTTTTTTTTTTTTTTTTTGGAGGCACCAAGGATTGAACGCAGACCTCGTACATGGGAAGTAGGCGCTCAACTAACTGAGCTTCCCCCTCTCCTGATTTTATTTTAATAGGTACAAAACTGAATCATTGAAAGGCAATAGAAATGCTAAAACAAAAATGCCATTCTCCATTTTATCTTGGTACCTGCAGATTTTTTTGTTGTTGTTCATATTGTTTTAAAGAACCAAGATACTTCAAGATAATCACCTATAAAAGGAAAACAAAGTATTTTATTAAACATAAAGAGATATATGTATTAGACATTTGACTTTCAAAACTCCCTTCAAATCTTTGATTTGTTATAGAATTTCTACAGGGTCATGCATTTTATCTAAGATAAGGGACTATGCATTCCACCTATAAACATCAACTCCTTCCCCATCAATTCTTCATGGAATCCTCCTTTTGTTAGTCACCCCTCTCTGGAGCTCTTCAAACCCTGCTTCTCTCCTCTATCTCTCTGTTCTTGCCATTCACATCCACAGATATTTTAGTATCTCTCATAATTTAAAAAAAGAAAACTCTATTGTTCCCTTTTCAGCTATTTTTCTATCTTTCTTTCTTCTCACTTTAAAAAAGGAGATTATTCCAACTAAAACCCTGTTTTCTTCAACTCATCACCTATTCATTCTCTAGCCCCTTCCGATCTAGATTCCACCCACACCAGTCCATCAGGCTGCTCTGCTCTTCCAAAGGATAAAAGTTACCTCTATGTTGCATAATCCATTTTTCAGTTCTTATCTTATTTGACTTCTCAATAGAATTCAATAAACTTGCAGCTCTTCTTGAATTATACAACTTTTTTGGTTTGTGGAACAATAAACTCAACTGATTTTTTTATCTATCTGACTACTCTTCAGTCTCCTTTAGGAGCCACCTCCATTCAACTTCTCTATATTAGAGATCTTCAGAGTTTCACCCAGGACCTTACTCACTTCTCCCTTTATCCTCATTTGCCTTGTATCCTAAAGTTTGGGAATATATCAAATTTCATTTCCATCCTGATATCTTTTCTGAGATTCATACCATACTATCCAACTGTCAACCTGACAACTCCATTCAATGATTCATAAGAGTCTAATAATTTCTAAACTAACCTCTCAATTTTCTACACAAAATTGTTCCTTCTCATATCTTTGATCTCTCAATAAATTTAACTTCCATCCACTTAGTTTTTTTAAACACTAGAAATCTTAGAGGGACATCTCCCTTTTTTTTAGGTCCTTGCCCAATCCATCACAACTAATTGTTAAGATGTGTTACCTCAACTTTTAACATATATTCTAATGCCATCCATTTTCCCTGGCATCACTTTATCCAAACCTCAAACATTTCTTATTTAGTGGGCTGAAAACCCTTGCTGAAGCATTTCCATCACTGCATTCTTATATCCAATCCATTGTTTCTATAACAGTCAGCTTAAAACTTTGAAAAATAAATCAGAACATTTAAGAAACCCAGCTTAAAATCTTTCAATGACTTTCCACTGCATTTAGGATAAAATTCCAAATCTTTTGCATAATCTCTGTAATATGGCCCCTGCCAATTTTCCATCCTTATCTCTTGTCAGTCTCCAAGATTGTTTTGCTATAATCTGGCCTCCTTTCAGTTTCTCATAAATGCAGAGCATATAAAGTCCTTTATACACACCATCCCCATACCCTGAAACATTCTTTCTCCTCTTTCTTCATCTGCCTACCTTCTATCTCATATTTCAGTTTTCACTTAGATATCAATTCCTTAAAGTAGTCTTTTCTGATCATGGAATCTCCCACTCATATAAAATCAATTCTTCTACTATATTCTCTCATGTAATCCAATACTTTTCCTCAGAGTGTTTATGATAGTTAATAGTTAAATATTTGCACATTTTTAACTTCTTGTTTTGTTTTAAAGTTAGGGTTGTTACATATTAAAGGAAAAGCTTAGATTGCATTGCAAATTAGAATAACAATTCTAATCCCGATTCTACCATTAATTAACTTGAGCAGTATGCTTAATTTATCAGAGTCTTACTGTTTTCATCTGAAAATGACCTACTTGGACAAAATGATTTCTCAAATTTTGTGTGGCTCAACAATTATACCATCTTTAATCCTAAGGATTTTCCAAAACTTTAAGAGATAGAATTTTCCTACTACCTTGAGACTACTAATGAAAACTCTAAAAAGTAGTATAATTCAGTAGCTTTCCTGAATAAGAGGAATAATAGCTGACCTTTATCCACAAGGCTGGACTGAGGAAAAATTTGAAATCTGTGCTTCACAAAAATCACCACACACTTCCACATTTTATCTCTTCCATTTTCAGCCTCAAACCCCAAGTACCCACTCTTCATCAACAGACAACTCTGGGTCACCTAAACACTTTCATAAAGGTTGGCTCTTTCTGAGAACCTCATTGTTGTCAGAACTTCTCTCACTTAAAAAGACATTTTCCTTTTTGAATCCTATTCAATTAGAACTCACTTCTTCATTAATCCATTTTCATCTTTTTAAACAGACAATCAGTTTATGAATAAACTAATCTATGCTGAGTTGGCAGGCTCTAAAGATAATGTGTTCCTCTTTCCTGACAATATATTTGTATTAGATGAATATATTTATTTGTCTATATTCAATTTCAGCATTTTACTAGGTTAATTTAAACTCTAAAAAGTTGTCATTTTATTACTTTATTAGATTTTTATAGGCTAATTGTGTCATTTATGAATGCATTATTATTTTATTTTATACCTAAATATGCTGTTTTAAAATTATAAATACTATGTATTTTTGCAAACTTAGATTTCATAATAAAAATATCCAAGCTCTAACAGTGTTATAAATCCTAAATTAAATATTTAAAGATGTCTATGGAAAATCTTTTTTTACATTTTTGTTTATAAAGCAACATTTTGCTTTTAGCCAATTTGTAAATGCAATCAATACCTTTCTAGCATACAGTATCATGATTTTAATAGCATAGGTTTTAAAAGTGTAAGGGGATTATTGCTAAATAAAAAGATAAAATGTTGTATCATCATATGGCTTTCAAGAAGACTACTTTCTCAGCACAGCCTCCATTCTTTGCCCTTAAAACATACTAGAGCTAATATACTGAGCAATTGCAATTTAAGCTGGGTAAATATATTTTATCTTAATTTTTAATCAGTGTATTTTTAAAACTTCTAGTTATTAGCAACCACACTCTATTAACTATTATGTAAACCTTTTCTTTAAAAAGGTGTTTTTCACCATGTCCATTGGTTTGTCAAAGTGATTAAGACATAGACTACCTAAAAATGGTTGCTATACGTGAGCAAAGAAATTGATTAAGCATTCCTCTTTATTTAAGAGATATATCAATACATAGAGTCACAGTCTGCTCTCATTTAGTCTTTTCATTTGTGGTACTCCATATTACATGAGAGCACATCCATTTGAATCTCTTTAATATTCATGATCCTCTCACCAGCCTGAGCAAAATAGCGAAGCTTTTGATAGCAATCTGAGGAACTTGATTAACAATGTACTAATCATCAGTACCATTGACCTGATTCAAAAATGTTTTCAATTCATCCATCACTTTTATAACCAAAGATGATTGCATTACTTTACCATTTTTTTATTTAAATAAAACCCCATGAACTGAAAATATCGAGCTATTTCTACTAAATGCATCTTGCACCAATTTAATTTATTTTTAAACTAAGTTCTAAAGTGACCTATAATAACCAATTAGTTCTTGAACATAGGAAACCAGAGCACAAGTGGTCTGCAATAAAATCAATTCACTTTGACTTCACAACACTAAATGTTAAATTGTGCCAAGGAATTAATTTTGCAATAAATTGTTATTGTTGTCACAAAAAAAAAACAACTAAAGGATATTACCAGGAGTAATTATCCATATATCAAAATGCATTCAATGTAGAGTGTGAACTATAATTACTCCCAAAATTGCTTATCATTCAAATGTTAATTTTAATGGTTTCATTTTTGAGCTTTGACTTACCTTTTTTAATTTCTAAGAACTTATTTTTAAAGTATCTTAAACGTATACCATTGGCATAGTAAATTTAATAACATAATTTAAAAGTATAAACATACACTGGTCTATCATTTTTGGAATTCACTGTTACTTGGAAGTATTAGTTTAATATAAGATTATATAGTGATCTAAAGGTGGAACAATTTTATGTTTGTGCCAAAGCATCCCTGAGGAATAGGTTTAATGGTGAGTTTGTACAGGACTACATATTTTTAGAAAGAAAAAGGAAAAATGAAATTGAATACAGAGTAAAGTAACAATATCGTTCTCCAGACAGATTGAAGCATATCTCCATATTAATAACCTAGTCTTAAGTTCAAATTGATAAATAATTTGCCTGTTTACTATTACATACTTTCCTGTCTTTTCAAATATCAAAATATATTTAATATCGTATACAGTAGCACACTTGTTGCAAAGTGTTTCAAATTATGATTTTGCATTGTTTCAGCATGTTTTTCTCCATTTTGTTTTTCTCCAAAAATTTTATTATAAAGACAATCTAGGCATCATTAAATATTTTTGGAATGTCATATCCTTTCTTTAAAATCATTATTTTGAGTGGCAAAGCATTGGGAACATTATAATACATTCCAATTTTTTTAAATGTTCTGTTTAGTTTTCAATATTAGTATCTAATTCTTCAAACAATTAAATTGTTTTATTGAATCTTTCACAAAAGTCCCATGAAATTGCCTGATAATAAATAGAACAAAATATTTAGTGACTAAGATAAAATCTCTATACCAATGAGGGCCTGGCATTTCTGGGACACACGCAATTTGAGTCAATGTAGACTCAGTTCTAGCTTGAAGGAAATTTCCCAGCCAAAACACTAGGCATATGCAAACAGCAACATGAAGACAATCAATACTTTAGGGCTGTGCTCTGCCCCTTAAATATATTTTTAAAAGATTTGATGGCAGGGCATCAAAGAAATGATAGTAGGTGAATTTCTCCATTCCCACATTGTTGTATCCATGCTCTATAAAGAAGAATTAAAGATATATGAGGGAAATTATCCAAATAACTCAATAAAATTTAAATATTTTCCTACAGTTAGACTTTTTTTTGTTATGTATAAAAAAATGGAAACATTGAATCAATGCTTTGATAAAATCTCTTTATTTTTACATGAGTGAATTTGGAAAATGCAGATAAACAACTTGGTGAAAGATGCTTCCAAATCATGAAAATGGTCCAGCCATCTAAACCCCCGTGGTTTTGCGAAAATTGTTTTTCTATGATAGACTACTGTCTTATGGATGATGAACTAAAGTATAAATTTGGTATAAATGCTTAGTTTCAAAATTTCCCAAATGCCATTTACAAAGTTCTGTAAAGAGTCTGCCTTTGAATTGCCCTCTTGGTCAAATAATTTCTAGTATTAACCAAATGGAGTAGCAATCTGGAAATCTAGATGAATTTTAAAAAGAAAAAAAGAAACTTCGAATTATTTTAACAGAATCTTACATTCTTAATGAAAAATGGAGTTCGTCAAGGCTAAATGGAATGTCAGGGTTCTAAAAAGTAAACATCGATTCCTCCCTTTGCTTTCAAAATGTTCAAAACAAATGCACACAAGGTATACACCTGCACCTGTGTATATAAATGAACATAAATGAAAAGACTACCATTCTCCTTTATGTAAAGGATGAAAGCCATCTAGCCTAATGCTGACCATGAATTGATATTACATATGTGTCAGTTATATCTTGAAATTACAATTGGTTAATTATATCTTAAAAGTTCTGCACGATTCCAATAGTAAAAATATTTACACATTAATAAACCAAAAAAATATATTTTTGAGTAAACCAAACCAAAAAAAAAAGAGGCTCAAGAGTTATTTATCTGGAGTTAAGGACAAATATTGGCACAGAATGAATTAGAAGTTGATCTCCATGGAAAGAACTATGTCCAGCAATGTATATAATTATTACTTTTTATAACTTATTTATATAGGCCCCTTTAGATAACTCAAATTATTCTCCTGATGAGGCCTCTGTTCTTGGAGCTCACTGACATCAAGGTAATTCAGAACTTTGAGCTGAACTGGAAGAGCATTGGACATGTTTTGCCTGGGAGGTTGAAGAGCTTTCTGGCTTGCACCTGTATTTGTGGAGGTGGCATCTACCTTACCCTTAAAGGTATGATTAATAGAGTCCATTTGTGATAACTGAAACAACCTTCCATTAATTGAAATTTTTAGTTTTAAACAGCTTTGGGGCATTCAGGTAAATGCAGCATAAGAGTTTATAATTAGTCTGACATTTCTAGTCACAATTAACTTGCAGATTCAAATACTTGATTTACATATATAAATATCATCGTGCACTGACAATTTATAATCTTCCTTTGGAAAATGTAACTCCAACATAAGTCATTCTCTAGTGATATGCATTTAATTCTCCTTATGGCTATACACACATATACACACACTCACATATTTGTGATATTTAGGAGATCTTTTCTTATTCAGCAAACAGTTTTCTGGCCTAGTTGTCTTGCAGATCATATATGATTCTAAGATGTAAATATAAACTTCTCAAACCTCTGATTGTAAAGATAATTAGGCAAGTTAATTTTATTTTATAGATTCTTTTATCACATTTTCTAATACCCTTTCATTTATTCATAAATTATATCCTTCATTAATTTATGTGTTAGAGCCTTAAAATTCTGAGTATTAGTAGGTAACTTGTGAATGAACACAGAGAAGTTATTTTCATTATGGCTTTTAAAATGTTGACATCGAATCAATGAACTTCAAGGTTATTGTTCAAATCCTAGGATATAAATTTGTTCAATCAAACAAATACTTGGCAGGGAAGTTGATATGGTGCTCTATGTATTACTTTACTGACTGCCTGATGTTATTTACAGTGATATTTGTATGATTCTCTTTTGTTAAATGTCCAAAATATAGGTGGAAACATCCTGCCTTAAAATTGAATGAGTCAGAGAAGGAAGTGAAGAGAACAATCCAATAAACTATAAAAATAAAACCCAGTTTATATGGATGTGTTGAAATAGACACTCACTCTTACTGATACCCCCAAAAGTGGCATGCATCCCTTTAAAGAGCTTTTGTGTATCAACCATTTATTTTCCATTACTTTGAGAAAGTTTTGCTTAAATGGGGGTATTTTTGTACTGTAAAATGTTTAAACTGAATAGATTTAATTTTAGGTCTAGCCAAATGTGTAGTTGTCAAGCATTTAATGCTGAAATACATTGCCTTAAGAAATGTTCCCTCAGAGCTGTTTGCCTTTTAAATTCTAACCCTCCATATATCTATTTGTCTGGGCGCCATCAAGGAGACTATTGTAGCTGGAGGCTTTGGTATGAAGAAGACTAAAGGGCTACATCACGTCAAACCCTCAAGTAGGAATTATTGCCTTTCTTGTCTCAGTTCCCAGCTGTATTATGTCACCAAATCACATCACGGTGTAATCAAAGATGAATAAAATATTTTTTTTCTTTACCGTAAATGCTTTTTCTGTCAATTACAATCAAAGGACATGATTTTCAGGTCTGTCAGTTTGTGAGGCTCTTTCCTACTGATGACTAAAGCTGTAACCTGCTAAATATAAAATGAATCAGAAAAGTCTTGGAATGATTTTGCTATTAAGAAGAAGAATGTTTTTTTCCTCCCACAGGGGACAGAAAAGTAATTGGTCTTTAAAGAATGAAATCAAAGATTTTTTTTTAAACATACCCTTTGGTTTCTTTTTTCTTTTATGCTTCCCTCATCCTCCTTTAGTTCTAAATCTTCATTTGAAACAGAGCAGATTTTCCTGAGGAAAAAAAATATACATAGTACTCTAATCAAAACTATATGGCTCTTTGTAAATATTTTATTAGCCCCTGTTTGCATATGTCCACAACTTTCTTGCCATATTACTGCCAATTAAGTACCCTGTAATATTAGCAGTGATTCTGCTATTCCTCCAACTTCTAGGCAGGTTTCTGGCTTGATTACATTATTAAGCATAATCAAAAAAACATTTTCCCAGAATGATTTTAGCTTGGTAGCAGGGATTGCTTCCTTTGATCTTCTTAGCGTTATTTTACGATAGGTTGCTCCTCATTTACACTACAAATGCTGGCAAAAATGAAAGTGGTATCTCTGCTAGCAATGCCTGATAAAATAAAATAACTGGTCCAGCAGTCTCTACCAGCTGCTTTCATTGATGAAAATCAGGTTCTTTATAAAGGGGGAGAAAGGCTTAAAATGTAACTGTTTGCAAACATGTGAAGTCTTATGTAACATGTTTTCAACTTCTGCCTCTACCCTCAATTAAATTTTCCTGATTTTTATATTTAGTGGTATTTAAGCATATCTTTATGCACTAAAGACACCTCCCTTGGGCGCCACACCAAATAATTTGTATTCATTCTTGGATTCTAATTTACAGAACCACTCTTAGGGAATGTAAGAAAACAGAAGCAATGTATACTATCTTAATTTATTACTTCCAGAATATTTCAGCACCCCTTCCCCTCCCACCATACCTCACCCAGATCTATCTCTCTCCTTTAACTTCCATTCCTGTTTATTCACCTCAATGTGACATACATAATTAGCTGTTTTATCATATCTTTTTCAGATGTTTCTATTATTTATAGTAGAAGAGAAGAAATCACAAACACTTGTTACCCAATATTTTTCTGTCATTCAGCATACATACAAGCACACAAACACTGACGTGAAAAGACCAGAATTAGAAAAAAGTTGGAATCAACAATGTATATAATCTGATAATAATACAAATATTTAGTACTATATCTCATTCCAGAAGTCAGAAAATTCATATCATTTAAAACAATATCATATACCAAGAAAGACTCAAGGATCTTCAAAGAACTTGGATTGGGAAATGATAGATTGCCCAGTACATTAGAGAAGAAACCTCTGAGAGTCAAAAGACAGAGTTCTACTAGTTTGTTGTCACTTGCTATGTGATCTTGAATTTAACCTCATATAATTTCAGTTTCCATGTAAACATACCCTAAAACAAGAAGATCAGAATCAGATACCTGCTAGTAGTCCCACTAGTATCAAAGAACCCCTCCCAAAAGCTAAAGAAATCATAAAGCATTAGAGGAAAAAAAAACCTAAGTGACCTGGTGCAACCCCAATCTTCATTGCATAAATGAAGAAATAAAGGGCCATGGTGTTTATTGACGATGCAAAGACAGAGCACTGTTATTAAGAAGACCTAGAATCAAGGATTTTCTGAACAAAAATGACTATCTGAAAAAGTATAGCATCAAGCTTCACACTTAAATAAAGATATCTAGAAAATGAAAAAATAAAAATAAATAAATAAATAAATGACATTAACACACTTTAATACATTTTAAGTAAACAATTAATCTCTGAATATAATATCCCTGAAAAATAAATAAAACATTTCACAAAAAGCTAAAATCCCTTTAACTACCAACTCAAATTTCAATCTCCGTCACTTAACCCCATTCCATAAAAGAGAAGCACTGTATCAGAATAGATTGTTTCCTCCCAGACTTTTTACAAGTTTATATATATATATACCCAACCCTCTGGAAAAAAAATTACTATTTGGGGGTGTAGGGTGGAGAACTTGAATATGATATCTTACTAAGACAGTCTTGAAAATAGCCTGATGATAAGCAAAAGACAAACCATTTTATTGGGTAACCTTTTGAGAATGGTATAAGCAAAGATAATCTTTACACATATGCACATATTTTTGTCTACACTACTGGATTCAAATGCCCTTTTCGCTACTTTCTAGTAATAGGACTTTGAGCACATCATTTAAGCTCTCTTAGAATCAGTATCATATCTTTACCCAAATGAGTTCCTTTGGGTATTAAATAAAATAACACTAGGACACTACCTGGAATGTAGTATTTGCTTGTAACATCACTTATTACATTTTATTGTGATTACTTGACAGATCATGAAACAATGGATAGTTTGTTGTTTTTTTGTTTGTTTGTTTGTTTTTTAAGATTTATTTATTTATTTTTTTATCTCCCCCTTGCTGCTTGTGCTTGCTGTGTCCATTCACTGTGTGTCTTCTCCGTGTCTGCTTATCTCCCCCTTGCTGCGAGGTCCCACTGCATCAGCCCACCGCACTGCGCGGGCTGGCCTGCCCTCACAAGGAGGCCCCAGGAAGCGAATCCAGGGCCTCACACATGGTAAACGGGGGCTCTATCGATTGAGCCACACCCACCTCCTGCTGTGAGGTCTTGCTGCACCAGCCCACCAGGCCGCGCAGGCCGGCCTGCCCTCACAAGGAGGCCCCGGGAAGCGAACCCGGGGCCTCCCATATGGTAAACGGGAGCTCTATCGATTGAGCCACACCCGCTTCCCGGATAGTTCGTTTTTTATCCTCAGTATTTTACACAGTCCCTGTAACATGCTTTAGTCACTCAAAAACTTTTGATTCAGTGGACTGAATGAATGTATGGGTTAGAAAAGGCATACACAAGCCTAGGAAATGGGGAAACTAATTATTTGGCAAATTCGATCAATGCATAAATAACAAGGCCTAAAATTATTGCTTTCTCCTGAAATACTCTGGTTAATTGATATTTCAAAAACTTCAGTTCTTCATACACATCATCTGCATGAATTTTACCACATCACGTATCACATATACCAATGCTTCCCAAACGTTTCCTCATCATAGCACACAAAGAAAATGTTAATATTTGTGCAGCTGACATGGGTGAACCGATCAGGCTGCTCATGACCAGAAGTAAGAGAAGAGAGAATCACAACTGTCCCAGCCCAACCCAGTCACCAGTCTAATGAACAGAGCAGGAGGCTCTGAATATTCTGGATTTGCCTGATATTATTGACTTAAATATTGGCTTTAAATATTATTTTTATAGTTCATGGTGAAATCACAGATCTTGTGGTCTATATTTTAGAAGTCAGTAACAAACAATGACAACCAACCTCAAGAATCACAGTGGCTTAAAACCACGTGGACTGGTGCTACATGCCTGTCCACGGTTGGCACAGGATCCAGAGACTCTGCTCCATGCCATCCTCACTCCATCTAGGATGTCCTGGATACTGTGCCCATGGAAAGACATCATAGGTGAATTGCACAGCAGTTATTAAAGGCTTCAGCCCCAAGTTTCATTGGACAAAGCAGCCCCATGGTCATGACTAACATCAAGTGTGTGAAGAAATGCAGTCCTACTCTGTGTCTGACAGGGGACTGAAATACTAGCAATCAGGCTTATGACTTCTATTTCCTTCTATTCTTCCTCTTTGAATATGATCGAGGAGGCCTTAGCATAAGGGAGCCTACCAGAATGATTACTTATCAAAAATAACAATAACATCAGTTTTTTATAAAAGAGATAGAATATAATAATGTTAACAGAGGTAGAGAAATCTTGGTATAACTTTGCAGTAAGACTCACGGCTCTTATGTGCAATGTCAATCTTGCACTTGGGTTAACTTACAGAATGTTTTAACCCAACTATCCTTTACAAACTCTAAATTAATTTTTAAAAATTCTACAGAAGATGCCTTCAGAATAACCTTGCATGAAATCACATATCCATTTCTTAAAGACACCATGACACCATTAGCAGAGAGAGTAAGCTTATGCAAGAAAAGCAGGCTGTTGCTCCAACGTATTTCATTGATCCACAACATATCTCTCAGTGGCAGGTGCAGCTGCCCTGTGGTCCCATGGAAGGCATATCACAATCACAGCCATTTCCCTGTCTTAACCGTGATACTGCCTCCAGTCCTCTGATGATCCCACATCACAAACCCAGCATCCTCTGTATAACTATTCACTGTAGGCCAGAGTAGACTGACTGGTTAATAAAGTGTAAGTCACCTGACAAAACCGTATAGGTTGGGGATAAACAAATGACTGCAATAACAATTTTCCTCAGAGGAAAAATTGCTATACGTAGAAATGACCCAGGGTAATATTTGCAGTTCTTAAAAAATCCAAATAGAAGCCACCACAGCATCACATAGCAAAATATCTGGATATTTTATTGCATATTTTGACTTTTTATCTGGATGTTTTAATACTTCCCTGTCTCATCATGTGGAAACTGCATGAAAATAGCACACTCTCCATCCCACATACAGTGCCTGCCCTGACAGGTGGCAGGTGGGAAGGCAACTCTAAAAGGAATGTGCCCCTATATTTCTAAATGCCCTGTGGCATTCCTTGATGATACACAGTATGATACAAGAAATGTGCCCTTAATCTTCAATATGGCAGCCTATTTCCATTCTATACACAAAACAGATTGGAAGCATGGAGATGTGATGGAACACGCATCCTTCAACCTGGTAAATGCAGCTAGATTAACAAAAATAGTTTAAAACAGCCAATAATTATAAAAGTGTTGCTTGCCATTGCATAATTATTTAATAAACCATATAACATACAACGGTTATTCAGTCACAGAGGCCCTCTTCACACTGCACCATATGGCTAATGGTTTCGATCGCACATCACACCATACTGAGTATTCTTTCTCATCATACTGTATTGGCTGCAGACTCAGTTTGCAGCTAATGTGTGCGTTACCCTTTCACTGCATGTTTATTTTATGAGATGGTGGCATCTGTTTTTGGTGTTGATTCTAAAATGACAAACTACTATTTTTAAAACCTAACTAGAAAATTACCTCAATATTAATTCTCCAACAGGGATTTTAAAATGTTTTGTTATTTTTCCCCAGTTGTACCTCCAATTTCTGCCATTGTGCAATTTGATAAATGTCAACAGTGGAGGTCAACATTTGTTATAGTGTCACTGGTAGATGTAAAAAAGCTAAATAAATTATCTACTTGCATCACTGGAGAACTTTAAGTTGGTAGATATCATTTCTCTATTGTAGGGTGTCTGGGAGTCCCAAACAATTTAGTTACAGAAACTCTATTCCACATCCAGTTTTCCAAGAACACCCTAGTGAGCACCTCACAGCAACATCTTACTCAACATCAGCACATGTTGTCATACCCAGACACATGTTTTAAACATATTGTATTCTAAATGAACACTTAATTAAGTAAAACATTATTTTTTATTTTGAGGATAAAAAAGGGAAAATGTCAGACCAATACTACAAAAAGTAACTTAATTTAATTTTCAAAAATAAAGCCAAATATTTGCTCAATTGATTCAGATTTGACTAGCATTTAGACTAGGGTTTTGGTGTTTGTTTTGTTTTGATTTTTTACTTTCCAGGCCAGATGTTTTGGCACCAGTCTTAGATTTTAAAATGATTTAGACGGGAAGGATTAAATTATCCCTGGGAGTGAGGGCATTAATGGTTTTATCTGAACAACAAAAAATAAAATAAAGTAAAACAAAACAAAACAAAAGACATGATAAGCATCACAGTCTCTTTGCCTGGAATTACAAGGAAAAGTGAGAAAATATGTTTTGTTCCATTTCTGTCTTTTTTAAAAGATATAATTTCAATTTCATATTTGGAAAACATATTTCTTGTTGACAAATTTTCTGTTTCTAAACATTAAGAATGTTGCAAGTTAGAAAAAAATGTTTACCCTCTTTGAATTTAATCAAATTTGTTGATGGCAGAAATTAGCATGACTAGTGCTTAGCAGAAAATCAAGATGATTACTCCTAACATGTCCCAGCTTTAAAGAACCCCAACGTGTTCATTTTGTATTTCAGCCAACATGAATTTATAACATTTAGGCTTCTACTATCTTTCAAGGAGAAACAGAATAAATGAATAAGTTTTCCTTGTTTAAAGAAGAATCATTTAAGGATGACAAATTTGTAATTTAGTTTCAGATAAAAGCTTCATTTTCTTAAAAGTCCACATGTAATACCACAGAGTTAGATGGACAAAGGCCTCTCTGATTAGATAGCAAAGTCATGTTAATATAATTCCCCCAGCTTCAATTGACCATTCTTACTTTTAGTGAACCACCTATTCGTTGTGTAAATCTATGAGTGATTGTGTACTTCTTTACAGTCTATCCTAATTTCCAAGATACCCAGCTTTTATAAGCAAGACTCAGAATGAACTTTGGTTCACTCTCACTTAGTTCGGACATCTTGGGAAGTCTTCAGTACTTAGTAGCTGAGTATATTTTGAACTCTAGTTTAAAAATACAAATAAAAATCACAAAAGGCAAACAATACTATCTAGCTATCCAAACAAGCAATTAAAAGAAGCACTTGCCCCATTCATAAGCAACTTAACCTTTTGCTACATGACTACTTTCACATAAAAATTGCATATATCTCTATTCAAAATAATTTAATTTCTAATACAATTAGCTTTGTTAGCTAGACAATGTTCTGCTTAATTTGTAGGGGCACAGCAGGAACATCATTTATTTTCAGACTATGATCCTCTATTTTTATGAAGGTTTGTTGCTTCCATTTTTATCTTGCTATTAATCTGTCTATGAATAATTTTTTTTTTTTTAGGTAGCCAATGATGAAAAACAAAATACGTAAATATTGCCTTTATTAGATGTCAACTTCTTCCCTGGTTCTTTGCTTCAAGAATTAAGGCATTCTTCGATTTATTTCTTTTCTCCCCAGTGATCAAGAATTGAGCCTGTAAAATCACATAATAATACATAAAAGAAAGGCTCAGGTGACTTGTCATCAGGGAAGATTAGCTCACTTTAAATTCTTTGCTTTACAGAGACTAAAGATAAAATTTCTGCTATGGCTAGAATAGTGCCCAACAGATTTAACTATCGTGAATCCCTGCCATTTCACTGGGCTACTGCTTAAGATTTGTAAGGTCTGGTTTCTTGGCACCATATGATTTCATTATGCCTGATCCTATAGTGATGTGGGGTGTACAAGGGCACCAGGATACCCATAGTAAATAAGCTGTTTCAATGCACCTAATAGTACCCTGGTGCCCAGGAAGTGTTCATTCACTTCACATGAGTGAACAGTCTACTTCCAGACAGCAGTTTACCCACCCAGGCTCACCATAGGATTGGCCCATTATTAATGAGGCTTTAGCCTTTGTTCACTTCTACACCGTGTCCTGACTTTGATATGCCATTTTCAGAGCCACTGCTTTATGGTTTGGAGCATTGATATCATGATCTTTTTAAAAAACAAACTAAGTATAGAATTAAGACACATTTGAATGAGAAATCATTTGTTTATAAAACAGGGAAAATTTACACAAATTTGTTTGTTTCAGAATCTTCTCCAAGGTTCCTCAGCCATTTCCAGTAAATGACACCTGGGGAAAGAATAGGTCCAACATGCTAAACTCTCTGTTGAAAACGTACACAAACACATACAAAGAAAAAACTACTGAGCTTTAATTGCTTGTTAATAAGTTTTTTTAATAGACCTACTCTAGTTTGGTGTATTCTGCGTTATCTTTTGCTTGTTTTATCCAGAGGCCATGCTGTGATATTGCCTCAATGAACCAAAGGCAGGGAAATACACAGCCTGGATATGTGTAAACTAAAACAGTTGGTATTTCCCTCAGCTGATGAATTTTGTTCTTTGAAAAATCACTATTTAAAAAAAAAAAAAAAGAGGCTAGAAAAATCAAGATTAGGAAAAAAAAACTTTCATTCTTATCATTTACCTCTATCTACGCAAACCTACCCTTGCTTTCTCACTTAATCATGTAATTGAAATATTTTATTTTTACATTTGACAATGATATTGATTTTCAAAGACACACTTTACCATGATGTTTTGAATCTAACCAAATTTTTAAAATCTTTTTTTGGCTAGTGTTTTAGAGAAAATTAGATTTTCTCAAGAGCAGACACCCAAGCCAACAGGTTAAAACAATGTTAACACACAAATTCTTCAGTGGGTTTTAAACTTAGAAAAATCCCATTTTCTACCCACCTCAATTAGATAAGCTATTTTGTAAAATAGAATATTCTACCAGGTAATATACCATATTTCCTGTTTCAGATTGCACCATATTTTATCTACATGCACATAGCTGTGAATATAGCTCTAGCAAACATTCATTCTTTGGGAGATGTATTTGAAAGGACAGTATGAAATGGGGAAAATGCATAATCTGTCTGAGATGGGGAAGATACCCAGCTGTGAGGAACGTGAGAATGGAAATACATGAGGTGTAACAATAAAGTAATAAAACTAATTTCCTTGTTTGGTTCATAAACTAGCTCTAAAGTCAATTCCATGAATGGAGTTTCAAAAATGCTCTGAGCAGTAGCAACACTACAGAATTCAGCACATTAGCATCCCAAGGCCAGTGCTAAAAGGCACAACACAAATTTGGGCATTAAAATTTCTTTGTTTGTTTAAAAAAATTTTTTTAATTAAAAATTTTTTAAAAAAACATACCCTCTGTCATGAGTTGAATTGTGTTCCCAAAAATGATATGTTCAATTTCTAAACCCAGTACCTGTGAAAGTGACCTTTTGCCAAAGTAATCAAGTTAAGATGAGGTCATAATGGATTAGGGTGGGCCCTAAATCCAACAGGACTGATATTTTTCTGAGAAGAGGGAAATGTGGACACACAGACTGAGATACACAGGGAGAAGACAGCCATGTGAAGATGGAGGCAGAAATTGAAGTTATATTGCCACAAATCAAGGAAACACCTGGGGCCACCAAAAGGTGGAAGTGGCAAGGAAGAATTCTTCCTTAGAGCCTTCCGGGGGAGCATGGTCCTGCTGACAACTTGTTTTCAGACTTCTAGCTTCCAGAACGATGAGAAAATAGATTTCTATTGTTTTAAGCCATTCAGTTTGTGGTAATTTGTTACAGAAGCCCTGGGAAACTAATGCGCTCTCTTAAAAGTCTCAGCTCATGAAGCCCTTTTGGACCTAACATTTTTTAAATTCCATGAGAAGCTTATTATAAAGTCCTTTGGAATACTTGACAAAGATCTAAATTTCCAAATATTTTCCACACCTTGATTCACGTTATATACAAAAAGCATATCATATGCAGTTGATGTCCCATGAAGGAGACTTCTTTTTCGTGTTTTGTTTTGTTTTGTTTTCCGTTTTCTTTTCTTTGAAGGGGACTTCTTGTCTTGTTTATCTAACCTGAAAGTCAGGAGTATGAATAATTATTTTCCATGTAACATTTCAAGCAACTTGAGAAGGAAATGAAATAGGATCCATCGAGAAGCATCAATGGACGGACCAAGAAGAGTCCTGCAATGCATAAGGCTTCCAAAAGAGAACTACAGATGAGGAAAAAATAATAATAACATCTCTCCTTGATTACTATTTATGTGCTTAAGTGACTTCAAATGCATTGTATGTTAAAACTTCAAAGTATTATTTCATAATACCTTTCAATTTCAAGAGCTAAACTTAAAACAATTGATACTAATCTTATCAGGGAAAGAGGCATGTATTGCACTTTTTATCATGTGTGGAATATGGGCCTCATTCAATAGTTTTTGACATTTAATTATAATTAGTTTATCAAATTGTTTCTTCACCTGATGATAAATATTTCTCACAAGTTTTTCACATTAATTACTGATAACCTCATAGCATATGTTCTTCTTTAAATGAAGAAGAGCATTAGA